>JANKOE010000008.1:64691820-64703703 GCA_026284465.1 Erythroxylum citrifolium | reverse complement strand
TTACACATGTCTCTAAGGTGAATTGGTTGTGAAAGGGATGTTTCAATGGCAATTGATAGTTGATGAATATGAACATGCCTTGTTTTAGGGTTAATGATCAAATTTGGATCATGCTTTGGTTATGAATGATATTGAGTTGAGTTGGGTAGAGGATGATGAGAAAATGAAATGGAGAGGTAATTTAGGTATGAGATGAATTTGATGTAACATGTTGGAAGTTTTGAAAATCTGGAAAATGTTAGCAGAAACATTTCCACTAATATGCTTCTGTGTTATAGCCATAAGTTTTTCTCTAGTTGTTCAATTGAGATGATTCTTAATTTGTGTTAAAATAGAGACATGGCTACATTTCTTATGAAGACATCGAAATTTAATTCTATTTTTATGAGTCTCAAATTTTGATGTGAAAATGAAAACTGGGTGCTGTAAAAGTTGTGGATGAATGTTGAATTTTCGAGCTGAACATTCTGCGAATTTTCTGTGTTGATCTACACAGATTTGGATAAATTTTTCTTCATAAAAGTTGTAACATATCCTCTTATCTTTCTAACGGTACAAAGTATGAAAATTTTGGACATTGGAGTTGAGAGATATGATATATTGAAATTTGTGCTGTTACATGGGATAGGCATGCGGGACAGCTGCATTGGTTTGAATTTTTAAACCCTTTTGAAGTAAAAATGTATTTTTGAGGTCTTCATAGAAGTTGTAGGTCTAGAAGTCTTTTTCAAAATGGTTTTTAAATCACCTTAATCTGATAATTGTAGCAAACGTTATACCAATTTTACTAAGACAGGTCTGGAGAAGAGAAAATGGAGGAAGAGGGCAAAAATCACGATATTCGCCGAAGCTAGAACATGTTTTACTATTTTGGTCAAATTTTTTTGTCCGACCTCCAAATGATCTGGTTTTTGAAGCATTGGATTCCTAACACATTCCTATAGCTCTATATTGAAATTCATAGTTTTTTTGTATTAAGTTGAGAAAGATTGATTGAATCAAAGTAAGGGTATCGGTTGGAAGAGCATGAACTGGATATTTTACTGAACATGTTTCGGTATTTGGATGATATCTTAATCTGTAGGATTCCAATTGAGATGAATGTTGATTTGTAGTAAACTAGATAAATAGGGCTATAAATCATATGAAGAATTCGAATCTTGATTCAGTCTCTAATGTGTTCAATTTCTAGATGGAAGTTGTATATAGTAAACTGTTTTTTATTAAGAACAGTCCGAAAATGTTTAAGGCATATCTTCCAAATTACTGAACCGAATTAAGTTATTTTGGTGTCAATGGAAAGATAAGACTTAGGGAAACACTTTTCTAGAAGAAAGTATGACCAAATTACCTCAGTTTCACTTTCTAATTGAATATGAATAGTGGACCCGAAGGTCTGGAATTTTGGAGAATTTATAGAAGAAATGAAAGTTTTGATGATGTGTGATCATGTAATGATGGAATAACATTAATGAGTGAATTATTGGTATTAATGTACCAAAGACATGTGTTAGTGGAGATGAAATGGTCCATATGATTAAAGTTGTGATTCAAAAATAGAAGTAAAGTGTATCTAGTGGAAACGAACGAGAAATGAGTTGTTATGAAAACAATTGATACAAAAAAATGATAATGTGACAAACTGGGAAAATTGATAATATACCCAGGATTGTCATAAACGTGCATCGTACATATTCCATATATACACATGTGCATAAATGAATGCTTATAATTGTGTAAAATTATTAATGTGTGTGCCATGTGTGTATTGCAAAAATGGGTTGTGCAGGTTAAAGTCCACATTCAGGAGTTTCTAGAAATTGGAAACAAATGCTAATCTGGAGCATACTGTGAGTAGACCTAGATGGTCTCATTTTATTGTTGTTCTGTTGAATTTTTGTATTATTTGAATACTGAATGATTTTGTAAAGGTAACTGATTATGTTGGTTTTCGGACAGGAGGTCTGATGATTGTGATGTTTGACTTGGATATTGAAGTGCTACTTGAATGTGAATTGGGTGAACTAAGTGTGCTGAAGTGATTGCTAAATGTTTTCTGAATATGCAATTGCATGCAAGTGAAAGTGTAAATTCTCAACTATGTGTTGAATGCCGAACTACAGTCCGAGGATAAGTGAATATGATTGAATAAGAGCATGAAAATGTGAGTGATGCATTTCATTGCATGAATGCATGAAATATAATGGCTGTTGTGACCAGAGGAGTTAACGATTATAGCTTAAAGCTCAACGAATGAAAATGAGGTTCAAGCTCAAAAGTGAATCAGAGCCTCATGCTCAACGTTTAATGAGCCCTGTATCCCCCAAGTGGATAAGGGACAGTTATTAATAAGCCCTATATGGGACAATTTGGGCACTCGGTCACAACAAAATAACAAATAGAAAGTGGGTCTCATGTACACTACATATGCATAATATGAGTGATTATATCTATTGAATGTGAAGTGTGAAACGTTGTGAATGTGATTATGTGTTATGTGACTGGGTGAGTCATCAATGATGGTCACTCATTGAGTTCGCAAAACTCACCCAAAATTTGCAAATATTTTTCAGGATTTAGAAGAATACCCCGTTAGGCAAACGGGAGTACAATTACTGCATGCAAAAGAAAGATAGAGGTCGAGATTAGTTCGTGCCTGCATTGTGTCTCTTTATTTTTGTATCGAGTTGTATTTTCTGCAAATTATTGTATTTGTGTATTTGAATATATTTGTTGTGTATAACTTTCCAATTGGAAAAAGGTTTTGCAAAAGAGATTGATCAAAGTGTAATATGTTTTGTTTATGGATGGGCCCTACTGATTAACGAAATTCTGATAAACAAACTACTGTTGATTTGAAAAATGTTTATGGAATAAAGCAGGCTCAAATTGTTTACTGATTTCCGAGCATTCGAATATGTCCAAAAAAAATTATACTGAGTTTTGACTGACTAAGTGATCTAACACGCCACCCTCACGGGACACGGACTCGGATATCACCCATCAATTTCGGGTTCGGGTCTTGCGGGAGTGGCGTGTTACATAATATATTTAGATGTGTGTGGTTCGATGACTATACATGCTAAAGGTGGTTTTAAATACTTTGTTATCTTTATTGATGATTATTCACGAAATGGGTATATATATCTTATGAGATACAGATCTGAGGCCTTTGAAAAGTTCAAAGAATTCAAAAATGAGGTAGAGAAGCAACTGGGAAGAAGTATTAAAACATTTCAATCATATCAAGGTGGTGAATACTTAGGCCAAAAGTTTCTAATTATCTCAAAGATACTGGGATAGTATCCCAGTGGACTCCACCTTACACGTCGCAACATAACAGTGGACTCCATTTCTTAAAACCTTGTTAAATGCATCTTAGTGTGTGTTAATGGATAAGTTAATGCAAGTGGTCAATTTGGATCAAGCATAATCTTAATATCAAACACAACTATGTAGATAAAAGAGAGTTAACACAATCACCAAAAGGAATATATAAGACTTCATATATTAAGCATTAAAGTTCTACATAAACATATCCATAACACAATGCATTGTTCAACACTTGATTAAACTCTAAGCAAGAAAATCTAACTACAAAGCATTAATCCTAACTCAGGAATTCATAACAATGTAGTTAAACTTGACAATGTAAAAGCTACTCCCCTTTGAAGCCCATCGAGCTCAAGCCATCGCTACATCTTCAAGAGGTAATGGTGCTTTAGCCAAGCATCACTTCAGGAACCCTCATGGCTGTAAGCACACTAAAAGCATCCATGGCAGCAGTAGCAGATGATGAAGTCGATGGAATTGACGAATGAAGGTCGAGGGTGAAAAGTATGAGTGTCGACTCTATGGGTGTGGAGTGTCTCGGTGAATTGAAGATTGTCTGCTGTAACCTAATTTATTAGGTTTTTAAGTGGTGGATCGGTGGGTCGGGTCGAATAGTGAGAGATTTTTCCAAATATGGTTCGGGTTTTCGACAGTTTTTCGTGGCTACAGATAAGTTCGACGCGGCATACCTTTTTCGAAAGGTTTTTGCTCTTGCTGGATTCTTCACCGCGACGAAATAATTAATTGTCACGCGTGGCGTACTTTCCCTGAAAGTCAGCCCGAATTTATCATGTTTTGCCGCAGCGACAAGGCTGCTTTGCCGCGGTGAAAGTGTTGCAGCGCCTTTGCTCTTGTTTCAGCAAATTGACTTCATTCTCTTTGAGGTTCCTACAATCAACAATAACAATTTGCAGTATCAATTGTTCTCAAAAAAATTAATAGTGCAATTAATATCAATTTGTAACAATTTTTACTATCAAATTGCATAAAATATAAGTACACACTCAAGGATTAATTTAAGCACAAACTCAAGAATTAGGAGTCAAAAAGTATATTAAAAGCCATGAAAGTGTTGCCCATTTATATAGTAAACTTGGGCTCAATCAAATTTCCCCGCACTTAGACCTTTGTACTCCTGGACAAAGTTTATAAGAGTCAAAGAGTCACAGGTGTAAAATAAAAATTCCGACCATGCTCAAAACAATAATAGGAAATTGGCCAAAATCACTTCCTTAGAAATCAATCAAAGTAAACTGAATGAGTGCTAAGAAAATAAACACTAAAAGAATTTAATCCAAGAGATTGAACAAAAGAGATTTTACTCAAGGAAAGGTGTTTGCTCTCATCTCACTTGTGTTTATTGATATTTTCACTCTAAAATCTGCTTAATCCATTCTCTACCATAAGCTTGTGCCAGTCCTACTTCTCCACTACAAGAACTATAATTTCGAAAATCAAGAGGACTTTTTAGGGTTGTAATGTATGGAAGGCTAGATGAAATGGATGGAATGGATGAAGAAAGAAAAAGTATGAATGCATGCATTACAATTATGAAATAGATGTCAATAGTTAAACAAAATTGACACAAAAATTAATTTTTTTCAACGTAAATATAACATATACATACATAAATATATTTGGCACTTCTTGTATTTTTCTCTTTTTCTTTATTTTCTTCTTCTTTTTTAACATTTTTTATGAAATAACTAGAAGAAAATGTAAAATAACCTATTGACACCATATAAAGATCCGTGCATGTGCTCGTAAATAATGGCTCAAGGGGCTAGCAATAGATAAGTGTTTATAGGATTGTGTTTGGGGCAAAAGGTTTTGAAAGAATGCCTCTACCATTTTAACAAAATTCTAGTTCATCAAGCTTTGATTAAGGATTGAAACAAGTTCTAGAGACATATGAAATAAGCAGATACGCATAAGAATTGAAAAACAATTAGGCCCAAATGTTGTTCCAACAAGGGTAATATCTCAGTGAACAGTCATAAGTCTTAAAAACATAAAGTGTTACTTTGTTAGCATGCTTTCACTTACTTTACGTTGAAAACATCAAAAATAAAATTAGCCAATACCGACTACAATTTAAAGAATGGGAGGTATTTTCAAAAACTCAAGCATCACTTTGAAACTTATAAATTCTTTGAGAAACAAGAGTGACAAGAGTTGAGTGTGGAAAAATTGTTTAATTGAGGCAAAATTTTTTCAACAAAATCATTTCTGCAAAGGTATGTCATCGTGCCGAAACCAAAGTTTGCCGCGGCAAACTGTATGGTTCACAAACTTCTTTGCCGCAGCGAAAAACAGCAAAACTGAATTTTCACAATCACCAAGTTTAAAAATTTTAACATTATGAAAAATTGACTAACACCAACATATAAATGGCCACAATGGAGCACAACAAGAGTAACAAAGTGGGAAAAAGCTCCCCCACACTTAAATAACACATTGTCCTCAATGAAAAAGAACAAGTAACAGAGAGAAAGCATGAAAGTGAAAAGGGGAGGCACATAAAATTGAAAAGAGAAATAATTTGATATAATTAGTGCAACAGTTTGGTCATTACAAAATGAGCTATTGATCCGACTAACTAACAAAAACAAAAACAAAAACAATGACAACAAAAAGAAAAGAAAAATACAAAAAAATGCCCGAACTACTCCATCGGATGATCGGGCGCAACATCAGAAGGGCTGGCTCTAGATGTGCCTGCACCATCGAGGTAATCGTCTTCCTTCGAAGGAAATAGAAAGTGCAGGTGGGCAGCAATCAGGGCGCCCATTCGCTGGCGATACTGGCGGTCTTGCTCCTGTCTAGCTTCCACTCGCAGAAAGGTCTCTTGAAGTATGTCCACTCGCCGGCAAGGGCCTGTAAGGCGAGAGGCTTAAAAGGTGCCAGGATAGAAGGGACATCCTTGCTAGGCAAGGCCTCGGAATGGGTGGCAGCAGGGGTGGTCATAGCAGTAGGAGTAGGTGGGGAAGAACGGGGAGGGGATCAAGGAGGAGGTTGGAGGCTGGGTTGTTTGAGGCGAATGTAGCGAAAGAGGGGGGCCGGGTTAAAATAGATGTTGTTATTATATTCGAAGACACGATGGGCCTAGAATATGTTGGTGATAAGATGGGGAAAGATGATGGAGTTAGTGAGTTTGGCTGTGAGAATGGATTCACGGAGGGCTGATGCAATGGCGTGGGCTATATCGACCAGCCGGCTAACCATAAAGAGGTAGAGGTAAAGGGCTTGTTGTTTGGTGACGTAGGAGAGGTGGGTGGTTGGAAGGATGTTGTTCCTGACAAGGTGCAATCAAGGACGAGCCTTGGGGTGGAGGTCAAAACACCTAATATAGCGTTGATAAATATGAGGTTGATGCCATTCGACACCCTCAGGAAAAAAGGTACGAAAGACATTGTCCCAAGGGTAGTGGTGGATTAGTTGTTCGTAGTGACAGCGAAGTACAGGAGGTAGGTTATAATGGTCTCTGATGCTGGTGGTGGTGAAGGTTTGAGGGACGGTGACACCTCAGAAATTAATGTACAAGGTGTTGTAGAAGCAGGCATGGGTGTAGAAATGACGGAAAAATTTGTCATTTCCTTGGTCCCTAGGCTAAACTAAGCCTGAAAAATGGGACTGAACAAGTTGGCGCACTAAAGGCTTGTTATGTGGGGTGAGAGGAAAAGGTCGTTCCTTGATAAACGGCCCAGCGTCAATTTTCTCGTGTAGGTCATTATACTCGGGATTAACTTGAGGGGAGGAAGGAGGTGGTTAGGAAGATTGGGATGAGTGGGACGAAGGGGAGGACGAGGAAAAGCTGGAAGATGAAGTGGGAGAGTTTTGTGACGGATTTTTGGTTCGAGGCATTTTCCTGCAGAAAACAAAAATAATAAGGATTAAACAAATTCACTAAAAGATGAAAACTTGCCGCGGTGAAATGTCTATCGTTGCGGCGAAAGCCATACTTCCTACGTCACGGAGAAATATTTGTTGCCGCGACGAAACCTTTACTTATCACGCCGTGGTGAACCAAGGCAAAATAAGTTTCTTCGCTGCGGTGAAACCTTAAAATCTAACAAGCTACGGCGAAAGAAGTATCTTTGCTGCGGCAAAATACCCCTAATCGACATAAACTGAATTGAAATGAAGACGAAATCAAGGAGAGAATAGTTACGAGAAAGGGGGCAGGATGATGCGGAAGCGAGCGACGTAAAAGAAATTATTGACGGAGATCGAGCACAAGGTGAACAACGCGAGTCCACAGGTAAGTCGCGGCGTAGAGAAAATGCAGAAGACGAAGGTGAGTGAGGAAGAAGAAGGAGTCAGTAGGTTTAGAAGGAGGGAGAGTGGAAATGATGAAAAAGACAGAGGGCAGAAGAAAAATTGAAGAACATTAAGGGCAAAAGTGAAATTTTACGAGGAAAAATTCGCGCAGAATGGATGTTCACTGCGGCAAAAGAATTAAAGTACGCTGCGGAGAGACCTGCATACAACTGCTCACTGCGGCAAAAAATTGATTTACACCGTGACGCAATTTCTTGAAGGTGCTGTGCCGCAGTGACGGATGAGTTCGCACGGCAAAATGATTAAGTCACGCTGCGGTGAAATTTTCCCGAAGCACAAAAAGTAAAATGAATAAGGTCTAACGGATCCTTAGCTCATATGCAATTCTACCAATACAAAACAAAATGCAATGCACCATCTACACCAATTTCTTCTATCATTCAAGATGTGTCATGCATCCATTGAAATTCAGAATTCAAAGAGAAAGTGAATTATTGAAACAACTAAACCTAAGTCCGACTAGAGGTAGACCTAATCCTACTGATTTTCTCCCCCACACTTAGTCAACATACTCATGCTTAACAATATTATTCCATCTTCAATCAATATGGACAAATACATTGTAAGTGAAAGAAGAGAAACAACCTGGTGCTTAAGGTGGGTCCTTTAGCTCTTGAGGAATGTTTTGCTCATACCCATGCTTTGGCGAGGCACCTTGACTTCCTTCTAGTTTCATTCCAACGTCCAAACTTTGTCGTCCACCTAAAACATTAGCAACAAATACTCTCTCCAAGGAATCATTAGGCAAGGGATTCATTGCTCGTTCAAATTCAATACATGCATCATCAACAACCATATCAAGCATATTAACTCCTAGGAGCGAATAGTCCTCATGGGGGTGCTTTATAGCTGCATGCATATTGAAGCTTACCTATTGATAGCCTACCTCCATAGTGATCTTACCTTCCTTCATGCTGATCATGGTATTGGCAGTTCTCAAGAAAGGTCGCTTGAGAATTAAGGAAGTATCCTACACAACTTCAGAAGACATATCAAGTACATAAAAATCAGTTGGAAATACCAAACCTTTTACCTGGACCAAGATGTCTTCGATAATTCCCATGGAATGCCTAAATGATCTATTAGCCAATTGTAACACAATAGATGTGTGCTTGATACTCTTTACTCCTAAGGATTGGTAGACAGACTTAGGCATCACATTAATTGCTACCCTTAAATCTACTAATACTCTTCCTATAGTAACCTTCCCTGTAGTGCATGGAATGGTGAAAGATCCAGAGTCTTGACATTTCACAGGTATTTGAGGTTTGAACAAGGCTGACACATTCGAGCTTGCTTGGGCTCTCTTATTGGGCCTAAACTTCCTATTGTTTGTGCACAAGTCCTTAAGGTATTTAGCATAGGCTGGAACTCTCTTCACTAAATCAAGCAAGGGCACGTTGACTTTGACTTTTCCAAATAAATCAATTATATCCTTTCATGCTTAATTTCAGTCATACGTTTGCTCATTAAATATGAATTAGGAAAAGGAAGTTCTTGAATATTTATCTCCTTACCTTGGCCATCTTGCTTTCTTGATTCTCTATGCTCAGCTCCTTCCTTGGAGCTCTCTGAAGTAGCTTCTTTGTTCTTCGAGGCAGACTTCCTTTCTTTCAATAATGATTCTTCCTTGACACTTTTAGATTTCTTGATTTTCTCCTTTGGTAGAGGCACTTCCTCACTCTCAACTTCCTCATCACATGCTTCCTCTTCTTGATTATCAAACCTTACTTGTTTCCCACTTCGGAGACCAATTGCGTTGAGGCTTTTTGGATTCATCACATTGTTAGAAAGAATTATTCCACTGCTTCTCGCTTAGTTCTCACTCATGTTGTTAGATAGCTGAGTGACATATGAGTTGATATTTTCTGCAATGGTCTCCCATTGTTCCATTCTCTTTTCCAAAGCATTGAACCGAGCAGCGGTTTTGGAGGAATCTTGCTGAATGAGATTTGCTATGGCATTGAATTGATTGTTGTTCGAATTCCTTTCTTCCTTCACCAAAGTCATCATGTTGTGAAGCAGTTGATTGGTGTCCTCCTTGGTTGGGACCGTCAGAGCTTGTTGTTGGTTGGGGAACTGGTTAGTGGAAGTACCATCTCCTCCTCCTTGTTGAAATTTATTCAGAGCTTTACCCTCTTCATTTCTCCAACTAAATCTAGGATTAGTCTTCTAGCCCTCATTGTAAGTGTTGGAGTAAGGGTCCCATTTCTGGTTTGGTCTTCCTAGATACACTGCGGACACCTCCTCATACTGTCCTGGGCATACACTAGATATGTGCATTATCGATCCACAAGTGTCACAAATGGGTGAGGTAAGATCCATAGAAGATGATGGGCGTTGCACATTCAGGTTCTTCAATTCAGCAATGATGAAAGATAATTGCGATGTGATCTGATTTTCCAATGAGTCCACCTTCGACTCCAAGCTCTCCATTCATTTTGCTTAGGCTATTGAAGATCCTAGTTCATGCACTCCTCTAGAATCCCTCACACTATACTGTTGATGATTCAGAGCCATCTTTTTTATCAAATCCCATGCTTTCGAAGCTATGAGGTTAATCAAAGAACCTCCCGATGCCACATCCAACATACCTTTCTCTTGAATTTTCAACCCATTATAAAAGTATTGTACTAACTGCTCATCAGGAATTTGGTGATGGGGGCATCCTGATAGAAGATCTTGGAAGCGATTCTAATAATCGTAGAGAGATTCATCATAATCTTGGCAAGCTGAATAAATCTCCTTCCTCATTGATGAAGTTCTTGAGGCTAAAAAATAATTCTCCAAGAAGGCTTTCCTCAAATTGGCTCAGCTATGGTAAGCATTTGTCACATGCCTCGGGAGACTCATGTACCACTCCGGTGCTTTTTCTTCCAAGGATAAATGAAAAATTTTCCATAGAACTTGATCGAGTGAGGCTCCCACTGGTTTCATACTCTGACAGATCATAGACAGGGATTGTAGAAGCATATAGGAATCCTCTCTTGCCAAGCCATGAAATTTAGGAAGTGAATTAATCAATAATCCTTTCACTTCAAAATTAACATCAAAATTAAGGCAAGCAGCAGTAAATGGATCATAGTACGCATCAGAAGTTGTCGCTTCCCTAATAGTTCTACGTCTTTGATTCCCATTATTCTCTCTCACTCTCTCATGCTCACCATTTCCTCTATTATCTCCATTTCTAGGTTGGTTAGCATGAAAGTTGGGATTTTGCAGAAAAGCGGGGTTCTCAACCATGATCACTCTTTTCTCAACTTACTTCCACTAGTTGATTGGCTTGATTCTTCTTCTTCAACTGCCCTACTTCTCTCTTGTTCTTTCCTCTCTTTCCTAAGCTTCCTTAAGCGTCTCTCAATTTCTGTTTGGAAAGGAACAAGTATAGTTCTACGAGGCATGCACAAGAACAATTTCAAAGAAAAGGAATTGTAACAAAATTGACTCACAAGCACACAAAATCAGATAAAAGGTGAAATGTGAAGGATACGAGTGTATAGAGTGTAAAAGTATGTATGTAGATGTGTATGTATGGAAAAATGCTAAGTATGGAAAATCAAAGTATGAAAGTATGCTTTTTTGGGTTTTCAAAATTTATTCTATGTAAAGAGAAATTAAAAACCTATGCTATTGACAAGTGTGAAAATTAAACTATCCAAAATGAAATGTAAAAGGAAAGGTTCCTATTATCAACGACATTTGAAAATGACAACAGCTAACCTAAAGAAAATCAATTGCTTGGGTCCTCGGCAACGGCGCCATTTTGATCGGCTCGTTTGATCTTTAGGTTAATCCCTTAGAAACTGAATAAAAAATTTATTTCCAAGGATTGCAATATAGGATGCAATCTCGGGTCATCTCACTTAATCGGAACCTAGCGCAAATGATCTAAGCTAGCCTAATTGTCAAAAATGCAAACTAAATTGATAAAATGGGGGTTTTAGATCATTGGTAAAAACTTAACTAAATTGACTAATTGAAAGAAAAGTATATAAAAGTATTCTTTTGGATTTTTGGGAAGCAAAATTAAAAACTTAAACAATGATGAAATTGATAAAATCCTCTTGAAAACGAATTTTGGCTATCATAGTTCAAAAAAAATCTTTTTGGGAGCAACAATCACTAAGTTTCCAAATGATGAACCTTAAAGAACTCTTTAAGTCCAAGGTTTTAATCAATGAACTCCATTTATCAAAACCTTGTTAAATG
>JANKOE010000008.1:64667191-64684159 GCA_026284465.1 Erythroxylum citrifolium | reverse complement strand
CACTTTCATCAACAATAATTTATCAAAAATCAAATTTTGCTTTCTTTAATTTTCAAAAATTCACATATAGCTTATAATCAAAGTATAAATATGAAACCCACCTCAAATTCATGCTAACATCTTGTCCAAAGCTTTGCAATAGGTTAACATGTCCTTCCCTCAATCTCCAAACCCCTTAATTGACCTTAATCAAAGCATAACAAGTCTAATTAACAAAAGATCAAATGCTGGAATTTTTTAAGAATGCAAAAACTTGACTTTCAACTCACATAACCTCACCTATACTTTTCCTAAACTATAACTACCATAACCTCTCCTCAAACCTAGTCAAAATTGCCGAAAATCCCACCTTAAAGACACCTACCATAACCTGATTTTTTTTTAGCAACCTTTCTTCTTTCCCTTTTTCCTTTCTTTTCTTATTCTTTCTTGAAGAATTCTTCAAACCAAGGCACAAAATTCTAACAAAGAACCATGATTTAACAAAAGATACACATGCTGAAATTTTCAAGGAATGGATTAACTTACATTTGAAACTAATCTAACCTTACCTAAACCTTATCTAAAATTCATAAAGTTCACATGTTCTTACCTTAGAGATTGACACTCACAAAAATCATATTTGCTTCCATCAACTCTTCCTCTTTATTCTTCAAGAAACCTTTAGAATCAAGCAAGGAATCAACAAGCCCCTCTAATAATTCCAAAGAAAATTCGAAAATCCCTAAGTCTAGAACCCCCCCTCCCCCACGAAAATCTGATTTGCTTCAATAGAAACTAAACCTTTCCTTTCCTTGTTCTTTCATAATAACTCTTCAATCCACCCTTTTTGAAGCAAGAAAAACAAAAATCTTAACTAGAAAACTCAACAAATTTCGAAATCTTTACCTAGAAGATGACCCACGAAATAAGCTTCCTCTTCCTTTAACCTTCTTCTTCTTGAAAATCTTTGGAAACCCACTTGAAAACTCATGAAAGATGAGCCCTAACTATCCTCTTCTTCTTCTTCTCCTTAGCTCATGGCCGAAAATCACTCTCTCTCTCTCTCTCTTCTTGTATTTTCGTATGCCTCTTCTTACAAGTAAAACTTAAGGAAAATCACTTGGTTCTTCACTTACCTCTTCTTCTCACTTGCCGAAATCCCCATCTTTCCTTTCTCCTTGATGATTTCGTGAGCTTCTTTCTTTGGCTAGCCGAAACCTTCTCTCTTTATTCTTTTGTTCTTGAAGTTTCGGTGGTGTTCTAGAAGAGGCTTAATAAACTAACTTTTCTAACTTAAAACCTATGACATGGCATCACAATCCTATCTTATTTTCGTCCCTCACTTAACCCACACGACCACTTCACTTATTCTTCTCTCATTTTGTTTCCTTTTAGTTTCTCATTTAAGTTTAACCTAATGGGCTTTCCCTCCTAAATTTCGTCCAACACCTACTACTCCTCCTTTCAACTTAAATTTCCATCTTTCCCTCCTTTTATTTGCAACTCAAATGGACCTAAGCCCAAGTTCTTCCTTTCTTCTTCATGTAAATGGCAATTAATCTCTTGGCAATTAAAGACTACAAGGCCCAAATCTTCTTCATTCAATAGTAAAAATATTACAAGGCCCATCTTTATAAACCAATACCATCTTATTCTATTTAAATTCTAATAACTTATAAAACTCTAATTCCTCCATTTAATCTTTATTAGCCTAAACAAATAAAACCCTCAATTCATATAATTCTTTTTAATACTAACAATGCATCACAAAATAATAATTTCTCAACACATTGAATTTCACTAAATCCCTTCATTTAATAATCATAACTTAAGCAATAAAATCCTCAATTTATTCCACCCAAATTGAAAATGATCAGCTAAAACCTCAAAATAATGTAAACATGCCTCAAAATAATTTAAACATGCTTAATGCGAATCGGGGCCTAACAATCATTATCGTATTTCAATACCTGATGGGCCCGAAATAGGTAAGTGATCAGGTGAGGGAAGATAATGGAGTTGGTAAGTTTGGAAGTGAGGATAGATTCACGGAGGGCAAAAGTGATGGCATGGGCGATGTCGACCAGCTGGCCAACCAGGAGGAGGTAGATGTAGAGGGCCTGTTAGTTGGTGACGAAAGCAAGATGGGTGGTAAGAAGGATATTGTTGCTTACGAGATGCAACCAAGGACAAGCGTCGGGGCGGAGGTCAGAACGCCTAATGTAGCATTGGGAACTGCGGGGTTGATGCCATTCGGCACCCTCAGGACATAGGGTACGAAGGACATCGTCCCAAGGGTAGTGGTGGATGAGTTGTTTGAAATGTCAGCTAAGGTTAGGAGGGAGGTGGTAATGGTCCCTGATGCTAGCGGTGGTGAAGGCGTGGGGAACAGTGACACCTCAAAAATTAATTTCCAAGGTGTTGTGGAAGTAGGAATGTGTGTAGAAATGATGGAAAAACTTGTCATTTCCCTGGTCCCTAGGCTGGACTAAGTCGATGAGCTGGGATTGGACAAGTTTTTGCACGAAAGGGTTGTTGTGGGGGTGAGAGGAAAAGGTCGTTCCCAAATAAACGGTTTAGCATCGATTTTCTCAGCCAGGTCAGTGTACTCGGGATCAACCGGAGGGGAAGACGAAGCAGAGTGAGTAGGGGATGTGGGTGGATGAGAAGATCGGGAAGGATGGGGGGACTGAGAGGGGTTAGAGGAGCTAGAGGAGAGGAAGAAGCTAGAAGAGGAGGTGGGAAGGGTTTGGGTTTGGAACGGGTTCTTTGTTCGAGGCATTCTCCTGCAGAAAACAAAAATAACAAGGGTTAAACAATTTTACTAAAAAAAAACTTGCCACAATGAAGGATCTATCGCCACGGCGAATGCTATACTTTCTATGCCGCGGTGAAACGTGGGTCGCCGCGGTGTGGTAGATTTTATGGGTCGCCGCGACGAAACCTTAAAATCTACCACGTCGTGGTGAAGGAAGTATCTTCTCTACGGCGAGCTAACCCTAATCAACAGAATCAAAATGGAAATGGAAACGAAAAGAACGAAGAACTTACGAGGAAGGGGAAGACGAATTCGGAAGCTAGCGAAGTGAAAGAAGTTATTGAAGGAAATCTAAACCTAATCCTACTGATAAAGTTATTGAAACATCTAAACTCAAGTCCTACTAAAGCTAAACCTAATCCTACTGATAAAGTTTCTCCCCCGCATTTAGTCAACATACTTATGCTTAACACTATGATTCCATCTTCCATCAATATGCACAATTATATTGTAAGTGAAAGAAGAGAAATAACCTGGTGTGTAAGGTGGGTCCTTCAGCTCCTGAGGGACGTTTGGCTCATACCCATGCTTTGGCGAGGTGACTTGACTTCCTCTTAGCTCTATGGCAATGTCCGCACTCCGTAGTCCACCTGAAACATCAGTAACAAAAACTCTCTCCAAGGAATCATTAGTCAAGGGATTGTCAAGGGATTCATGGCTTGTTTAAAGTTAATACATGCATCATCAACAACCATATCAAGCATATTAACTCCTAGGAGCGAATAGTCCTCATGGGGGTGCTTCATAGCATCATACATATTGAAGCTTACCTGTTGATCTCCTACCTCTATAGTGATCTTACCTTCCTTCATGCTGATCATGGTACTAGCTGTCCTCAAGAAGGGTCGCTCGAGAATTAAAGAAGTATCTTGCACAACTTCAGAAGACATATCAAGTATATAAAAATCAGCTAGAAATACCAAACCTTTTACCTGAACCAGGATGTCTTTGATAATGCCCACTGGATGCCTAAATGATCTATCAGCCAATTGTAATACAACAGATGTGGGCTTGATACTCTTTACCCCTAAGGATTGGTAGCCAGACTTAGGCATCACATTAATTGCTGTCCCTAGATTCAACAAAGCTCTTCCTATAGTAACCTTCCCTACAGTGCATGGAATGGTGAAAGATCCAGGGTCTTGACATTTCACAGGTATTCGAGGTTTGAACAAGGATGACACATTCAAGCTCACTTGGACTCTCTTACTAGGCCTAAACTTCCTCTTGTTTGTGCACAAGTCCTTAAGGTATTTAGCATAGGCTGGAACTCTTTTCACTAAATCAAGCAAGGGAACGTTGACTTCTACTTTTCCAAATAGATCAATTTTATCCTTTTCATGTTTAATTTTAGTCATACGTTTGCTCATTAAATATGAATTCGGAAAAGGAAGGTCTTGAGGATTTACCTCCTTACCTTGGCCATTTTGTTTGCTTGACTCTCCATGCTCAACTCCTTCCTTGAAACTCTCTGACGTAGCCTCCTTGTTCTTTGATGCCTATTTCTTTTCTTTCAATATCCTTTCTTTCAATAAAGATTCTTCCTTGACACTTTCAGATTTCTTGATTCTTTCCTTTGGTAAAGGTGCTTCTTCATTCTCAATCTCCTCATCACATGCTTCCTCTTCTTGATTGTCAAACCTCACTTGTTTCCTGCTTCGGAGAGCAATTGCGTTGAGGCTTTTTGGATTCATTACAGTGTTAGAAGGAATTGTTCCACCACTTGTTGCTTGGTTCTCACTCATATTGTTGGACAATTGAGTGACATAGGAATTGATATTTTCTGCTTTGGTCTCCCATTATTCCATTCTCTTTTCCAAAGCATTGAATCGAGCAGTGGTTTTGGAGGAATCCTGCTGAATGAGGTTTGCTATGGCATTGAATTAATTGTTGTTCGAACTCCTTTGCTCCTTCATCAAAGTCATAATGTTGTGAAGCAGTTGATTGGTTTCCTCCTTGACTGGAACCGTCAGAGCTTATTGTTGGTTGGGAAACTGGTTAGTGGAAGTACCAGCTCCTCCTCCTTGTTGAAATCTATTCGGAGCTCTACCCTCTTCATTTCTCTAACTAAATCTAGGATTAGCCTTCCATTCCTCATTGTAAGTGTTGGAGTATGGGTCCCATTTCTGGTTTTTCCTCCCTGGATATACTGCGGACACCTCCTTATATTGTCCTGGGCATACACTAGATATGTGCATAACCAACCCACAAGTATTACAACTGGGTGCGGTAAGATCCATAGAAGATGATGGGTGTTGCACATTCAGGTTCTTTAATTCAACAGTGATGAAAGATAATTGCGATGTGATTCTATTTTCCAATGAGTCCACCTTCGATTCCAAACTCTCCATTCTCTTAGCTTGAGCTGTTGAAGCTCCTAGTTCATGCACTCCTCTGGAATCTCTCACACTATACTGTTGATGATTCAGAGCCATCTTCTTTATCAAATCCCATGCCTCCGAAGCCATAAGATCAATCAAAGATCCTCCCGATGTTGCGTCCAACATACCTTTCTCTTGACTTTTCAACCCATCATAAATGTATTGTACTAATTGCTCATCAGGAATTTGGAGATGGGGGCATCTTGATAGAAGATCTTGGAAGCGATTCCAATAATCGTATAGAGATTCATCATAATCTTGGTGAGCTGAATAAATCTCCTTCCTCATTGATGAAGTTCTTGAGGCTGGAAAATATTTCTCCAAGAAGGCTTTCCTCAAATTGGCCCAGCTGTGGTAAGCATTTGTCACATGCCTCCGGATACTCATGTACCACTCCCTTGCTTTTCCTTCTAGGGACAAAAACTTTCCATAGAACTTGATTGAGTAAGGCTCCCACTGGTTTCTTGCTCTGACAAATCATAGGCAGGGACTGTAGATGCATATAGGGATCCTCTCCTGCCAAGCCATGAAATTTAGGAAGGGAATTAATCAATAAGCCTTTCACTTCAAAATTAACATCAAAATTAAGGCAAGCAGCAGTAAATGGATCATAGTTCACATCAGAAGTTGTCGCTTCCCTAATAGTTTTATGTCTTTGATTTCCATTATTCTCTCCTACTCTCTCATGCTCACCATTTCCTCCATTATCTCCATTTTTAGGTTGGTTTGCATGAAAGATGGTATTTTGTAGGAAAGCGGGGTTCTCAGCCATGATCACTCTCTCTCTCGACTCACTTCCATTGGTTGGCTGGCTTAACTCCTCTTCTTCAACTACCCTACTTCTCTCTTATTCTTTCCTCTCTTTCCTAAGCTTCCTTAAGCATCTCTCAATTTCAGGTTGGAAAGGAACACCTAGTTCTACGGGGCATGCATAGAAACAAATTCAAAGAAAAGGACTTATGAAAAAATTGACTCACAAGCACACAAAATCAAATAAAAGGTGAAATGCGAGGTATGTGAGTGTATGGAGTGTAAAAATATGTATGTAGATGTGTATGTATGGAAAAATGATAAGTATGGAAAATGAAAGTATGAAAGTATGCTCTTTTGGGTTTTCAAAATGTATTCTCTGTAAAGAAAAATTAAAAACCTATACTATTGACAAGTGTGAAAATTAAACTATCCAAGATGAAATGTAAAAGAAAAAGTTCCTATTATCAACGATAGTTGAAAACGACAACGGCTAACCTAAAGAAAACCAATTGCTTGGTTCCCTAACAACGGTGCCATTTTGATCGACTCTCGTTTGATCTTTAGATTAATCCCTTGGAAACCGAATCAAAAATTTAATTCCAAGGATTGCAATATAAGATGTAACCTCGGATCGTCTCACTTAATCGGAACCTAGCGCAAAAGATCCAAGCTAGCCTAATTGTCGAAAATGCAAACTAAGTTGATAAAAAGGGGGTTTGGATCATTGGTAAAAAACTTTACTAAATTGACTAATTAAAAGAAAAGTGTATAAAAATATTCTTTTGGACTTTTGGGAAATAAAATTAAAACTCAAATAATGATCAAATTGGTAAAATCCTCTTGAAAACATGCTTTGGCGATCATAGTTCGACACAAATGTTTTTGAGAGCAAAAATCACTAAGTTTCCAAATGATGAACCTTAAAGAACTCTTTAAGTCCAAGGTTTTAATCAATCAACTCCATTTATCAAAGCCTTGTTAAATGCATCTTGGTGTGTATTAATGTATGAGCTAATGCAGGTGGTCAATATGGACCAAGCTTAATCTCAATATCAAACACAACTAAGTAGATAAAAGAGAGTTAACACAATCACCACAAAGACATATATGAAACTTCATATATTAAGCATCCAAATTCTACATAAGCAAATCTATAACACATAACCTTGTTCAACACTTGATTAAACTCTAATCAAGCAAATCTAACTACAAGGCCATAAACCCTAACTCAGAAGTTTACAATAATGCATTCAAATGTGACAATGTAAAATAACTCCCCTTTGAGGCCCATCGAACTCAAGCCATCGCTACATCTTCAAGAGAAAATGGTGATTTAATCGAGCATAACTTCGGGAATCCTCTTGACCGTAAGAACTCCGATGGCACCCATGGCAGCAGCAGCGGCAAATAATGAAGTTGACAGTGAAAAGTGGACGGAGTTGATGGATGAAGGTCGAGAGTGAGAGGAAAAATGAGTGTCGGTGTGTGTGTTGGCCGAGGTGGCTCCTTTCTGCTAATTGTTGACTGATTCTTATAACCTAATTTGGTAGGTTTTTTTATGAGATGGATGCGGGTCGGGTCGAACAGTGAGAGAATTTTCCAATTTTGGTCTGGGTTTCTGATAGTTCGCCGCGAAGACAGGCAAGTTTTGTCACAGCATACGCTTGTTGGATCCTTCGTCGTGGCCAAATAATTAATTTACAACGCGACGAACTTTTCCTTTATATTTCACCGCGGCGGCAGGTCTGGTTTGTCGCGGCGAACATCTTGTAGCTCACGTTCTCATGTTTACTTTATTTCAGCCCATTGACTCCTTTTTCCTTGAGACTCCTACAATCAAAAATAGCAATTTGCCATATCAATTGTCCTTAGAAAAATTTATAATGCAATTAATGTCAATTTGTAACAACTTTTACTATCAAATTGCATAAAATATAATCACACACTCAAGGACTAATTTAAACACAAAATCAAGAATTAAGAGTCAAAAAGTATATTAAAAACCATGAAAGTGTCACCAATTTATATGATAAACTTGGGCTTAATCAGTGATATTGTATTCTCTCTCAGATTCACAATAGTTTTAGAAAAAATTTTACCCGAATTCTGATTTTCCAATTGGCTCACCACAGTAGCTATATAACACAGTTGATTCCCCAGATTTTGAATGCTAGCTCTCGTTTTTTTTATTAAAATGTTTTCATCATTTTTCTAGTGAAGGTCCAGAGCTTGATGGTTAACTTTGTCTTTGATAAGGTTGTTGGTAAGAGCCTTGTTGTTGTCCTTGTTTTCCATAGTTGTTAAATGGAGGATTTTTCCATCTTAAGTTCTATGCATAAGTGTAGCTAGGATTATACTTCCTTTGTGGTTGACCCCGAAAGCTTCCAAAAGCATTCACTTGTTCTGTTGAAGTCTCCTGTAAGGTTGGATACATATCATTGGGATGTCTTACCATTGTGCAAATTCCACATACCTTGACTTGTTGAACACCAGTTGCAGCCATTTGTCCCACTAAAGATGTCAACCTAGCTATCTGTTGCTCCAATCAATACTAGCTTTATTAACCTTCATCAATCAGGGGTCCTCTCGAATACTGAATTGTTGGGAGTTAGCATCCATGCTAAAAATGAGATTTCTGGCTTCAATAGGTGTCATGTCCATTAGTGCACCGCCACTGGATACATTTACCATATTTCTTTCATGTGGTAAAAGCCCCTCATAGAAATACTGGATTAAGAGTTGCTCACTAATTTGATGATATGGGCAGCTAGCACATAACCTTTTGAAACGCTCCTAGTATTTATATAACATTTCCCTATAATGTTGGTGAATTTCACAGATCTCCTTCAAAATATTTGTAGCTTAAGATGCAGGAAAACACTTTTCCAAAAAAAGTCTCTGCATCTTATTCCAAGTGGTAATTGATCTGGAGGGTAAGTAATAAAGCCAATCTTTGGTAATGTCTCCCAATAAGAATGGAAATGCCCTCAACTTAATATGATCTTCTTGTACCCCGGCCAGCTTCATGCTAGAACAGACCATGTGGAACTCTTTAAGATGCTTTTAAGGATCTTCACCTGGCATACCACGAAAAGTAGGTAAAAGATGAATTAGAGCAAAATTAAGCTCAAAAGCAACTTCAATAGTAGGAAAATCAATACAAAATATTTGGTGAATAAAATTAAGAGCAATCAATTACTTAAGAGTGCGATTATTATTTTGTTCAACCATGTTATAAGCACTATCAGAAATGGAATCACTAGAAGAATCAAAAAGTAAATCCAAAGCTATTTGAATTCCTGGTGAAGAGTCAAGTTTTCTGTCAAATAATGATGGATTCTCGAAATTTTGTACAACTTATCTTCTCACTCTTCGTAACATTCTTTCAAGTTCTGAATCAAATTTCAATTCACCAGACAACGGAGCCAAAATTGATCGCGCGTCATAATGTTACCAAAATAACTAGACTAAAACTATAGCTAGCAATAGTTTTATCTATATAAAAACAAGGGTTTTTTTGGTTTGAAGCAAATTAGAAAATAAAATAGAATTGAATCTATAAAAACAAATCAAATTAAACATCAACAAAGTGATAAAATTAATGAATAAGTTGAAATTCAGTTCTATGATTTAATCTCGGCCTAAGCACAATTTCACAAAGGTCGTTGAATTATCACGTTTACACCTCTCCTAAGACTATTGATCGTAAATCAACAACAAGCTCTGTTAATTTTAGTTTTTCCTTAGGTGGTACTTAATTAAGAAGAACTTATTAATTAACCCTAACTATTGGGAAACCTAGAATAAGCTCTTTAAGTTTAACCTGATAGCTACTTTGTAAATGACAAGAATGGACCAATTTAAGCAATAATCACATAATGTCATACTATTTAAATTATGCTACGTTATCCCTAATGATTTAATACCATTAGTTGCTATATATGACCTTCAATACGACTATTACGTATCACATTCAAGTTTTAGCTATAGGTTTTCATGAAAAACAATTCAATAGAGCATTAAAATCATTCTTATACAATATCCAAACAATCCATACAAGATAACGTAAACAATCCGTAAAGAGGGAAAGAAAATGATATATAACAACGATATGCTTAATGCGCTCCTTGGCCTCGATTACCCCTTCGGATCGGTGTCGGGTGATTTAGTCTTCCATTTCCTTCTTCAATCTCCAAGAATCTACAAAGAAAGCTTCTGTCTCCATTAAAAACCGAAGAGAAATGAAGAGGAATGCAGATCTTTCTCTCCCCTCGTTTTTCTTTTCTCCTTGGATTTTCTCCCAAATGTAATAAGAATGAAGGCTCCCTTTTACGGTTTCATTCTTTTCTTTTTATATTTCCTTCCAATTACGGTAAAAACTAGGTTTTACTCGGCCCAAAATGTTTGAAATGACCCTTGATAAGTTGAGTTTGGAAGTAGTCCCAGAGTTGTCTTTGCGCAGGCCACGATCGTGGCCTGTGTGATAAGCTTCTATCACGATTGTGGTCAATTATGCCATGATTTTGACAATGGGTTCTTCCTCCAAACTTCTCCAAGTCTTCTCTTCTTTGCTTTAATTCTTCTCCTTCTTATTTCATGAGTACAAGTGAGTGTCAACATCAATAAGATGACTTAATGTATATGCTTTCAGGTCAGTTTAACTTCTCCACTTCCAAACTGTACCTAAAATCAAATATAAGTCAAAGTGAGTATCCTAAGCATTTCTAAGGCATTAATCACTAAATGTAGTAGATCAAATTAATCAACATTTAAACACATATCAATTTCTCCCATGTTCTAACAACTCATTTTCTATGTTTGGTCGACACAAGTTTAAAATATATATTAAAGTTTGAATTTTAATATAATATATTTAATTTTAGAATATTTATAGGAACCATGTCCTATATTAGATTATCTAAAAGTCTTCTACTCTAATATGATACAGTCAATTGGCTTCATGTTTCTAACTTAGTACCTTAAAACAATATATAAAACCAATAAACATTGGGAGTTTTTATGTTATATATTTTAGTAGTATATAACCACTCAATAGGAAAACATAATATTATGCATTCTTTAGATTATTTATCACATCAAACATTATCTTAATTTCAACATATAAATACCTTGTACATATAATGAAATTACTTGTTAATCAAAATAACTCACTTTTATACAATGTCTCATTAGATAGGATCTTAACGTTCTTCTAGCAATTTTTTAAATAATTTTTATGGTTGTCCAATAGGTTACTTCATATCCGCTTAATGGTTAAGTAAAGTGTTTAGGTTGAGAGATCATATACTGAAATTTTATCGTTATTTCGGGCTTAATTGGTTTGATGATTGAGAGAGAAAGTCCTAATAAATTAGAATGCCTAGGACTAAGCATGATTACATTACCAAAGTGAGGGATTTCATGGTATGGAGAGAATGACCCTAACCTTTATAATTTCATTCTCTAAACCATCGTGTTCTTATTTTTGTGATATTTTGAAGTGTGTTTACAAGCCTTTAAATTGTGAATTTTTAAATTTCAATATCTCATTATTTGGTTTACTCAAACAAAAGTCAATTTGAATTACAAGGTGACTAACCAATCCTTAAAGGAAAGATACCTTGTTATACTATTTTATATGAACCCTACATTTAAGATATAGCAATTAATTTTAAAACTTTGAGCTAAACAAGAAGTAGATATCAAGTTGTTGGCATTGTTGCTCGGGATTGTGCCTAGCATCAAGTGTGATTTGAATTGCTTTGATTTGAGCTATCTTGTTATTTTTTTATTTGATACTCTTTTCATATGTGTAATAGGTGTTTGCACACGAGAAGTTTCAAAAGTGTGAGCAGATTAAGGGAACTTGACATCACCAAACTTGAAAGGGAATTGACATCGCCAAAGCATCAAACTAAAATCGAAAAGAAAATGGTGGATCAAGGAGATCAAGGTAGTGACTAAAGAACATTAATGGATTTTATATGGCCCGGATTCAATCTGAACCAACAGGGGATGGCCAGGCCGCCTGTTGATATGAACAATTTTAAAATCAAGCCTACTTTATTAAATATTTTGCAAACTAGTGTTCAATTTTATATTTTAGCACATGAGGATCCAAATACTCATCTTGCTAATTTTTTTTAAAATTTGTAATTCATTTAGGTATAATGGATTATCCGAGGAGGCAGTAAGGATGAGTCTCTTTCCCTTCACATTGGAAGATCGAGTGAAGGAATGGTATTCTCTTAATTTGGAGCATGTAACTATATGGGACCAGTTAGTGCAAGCTTTCCTAGCTAATACTTTCCATTAACAAAGACAACCCAAATTGTCAAGGAGATCACAACCTTTCAACAACATGATTGGGAATCCCTCTACGGGTTATGGGAGAGATTCAAGGAGCTACAAAGAAGTTGTCCTCATCACAACATGCCAAGAGAGCTATTATTGCAGACATTTTATAATGGAGTGACTAGGAATACAATTGATGTAGTAGCTGGAGGTTCATTGATGAGAAAAACCATCGATGTTATATACAATCTTATTAAGGATATGACCATTAACAACTATCTGTGGTTAATTAAAAGAAGTATATCGTACAATGTGATCGAATAAAAAGGAATTATGGCAACAAAATTAGATTTAGCCATATAAGCACAAATAGTATCATTAACTAGAAAGTTGGACAACATTAATGCCTCATCTAGTTGGGTAAATGCAATGCAATAAGTTTTTGAAATATATGGACAATATGACCATACGTCAAATGAACAATGATGGAACGGTATAAGCAAATTGTTTTGGTGTGCCACAATGGTCAAGTAACAATCCTTTCTCAAATACTTATAACTCTGGGTGAAAAAATCACCCAAAATTTTCCTAGACTAACAATGTAGCTACATCACATACTGCATTACCTCCTCATGGAATTGACCCTTTATATACTACATTTCACAACTCGTGCACTTTCAATATTTGAGGGCTATAAATTGTAAAGCTTGAACTAGATATGAAAGTCTCTGTTCGTAAGGCACAAACAGAAGAGGAGACGAAGGTGATTGAGGAAGAAAGAGAGCAACTCACCTTCTTATAGGACAAACTATCAGATTCCATTGAAGATTCATAAGATTTTATCATTCCCGATTATGTTGACAGTTTGTTAGTAAAAAGGACATTACTAAACTTAATTGGTTTTATTAATTTTATCAATATTGTCCTTTAATTATCTTCCAACTTATAGCTTATTTACAAGTTATAAAGCTGAGATTCGACAAGAAAGGTGGAAGCAAGCCACTCATAATTGATACCTGCTGAGTTTCAATGGCTACAAGGTCAAGCTAATGACTATAAATTAGCACATTTAGTAATTAGATTTAAATTGTTGTGCATAGTTAGATTTGTTTTGAATTTTAAAAATAAGTTTTTAATGAATTGGAATAGTTTAGATTACTGACTCTCTTACTCTCTTGAATCAATTATAAGAAAAGGAAGCACTTTCGGTGTCAAACAGATTTGATGTTCAACTACCACCTCCGACACCATCACCACCTCAAATTACCATGACCTCTATACTCTAAACCTTTCTTTTATTTTATTGTTATTTTTAATTGTTCTCATGTTTTGATGGAGGAGCATCACACAAAGCCTTGGGAGATATATCCAACATGGGCTTTGGAGCCTAAGAAAAAGAACCGGCCAAAGAGGATGAAGAGTTAGAAGAAGTTGGCCTCAACATTCTCTAATAATACCAAGCTTTATGGAAACCTTTTGGGGACTCTAAAGCCTTGGTCCAAGTTAATGATCTTGAGCCCAAATGGAGCCCATAGGGGAGAAGGCTCTCGGCCAAAATCAAGTCACATGTTGTCTTATAACTTGACTTGGCTGAGAGAAGGTATAATATTTCAACCTATGGTATGTTTTCAATAAGAGAAATTCAAGGCTCATAAGTTTCCTATTTAATCTGTTTAATTCTTATTTAGTGGGTTTTAATTCCTATCCTTAATTTTCCACATTACTACATGTATAGTGGACAATTATGGACATTTTTGTTTTGTTATGAATGTTTCATTAAGAGTCCATTAGGAGGTGAGAAACCGAATCATGTGGTTCTCCACCTTCCTCTTAGTTGAGTTTCCTATTTAAGTCATGTTTGTTTCCTTTTGAGTATTATTCTCCAAATTAGAGTCAATTTGCTCTAGGGTTGTCTATTTACCGAAAATAGAACAAGGGTTTGTTAATTTTTTTTCCAAAAACTTCCACTTATTTCCTTTACTCTTCTTCTTCATTTTCCAAAACCATATCATTCCTAACCTGTTTCACCATCTCATCCATAACTTTTCACACACGCATCAAAATACAAAACTTCCTTCACCAAAGTTGTAGCTGACTTCTTGCTCTACAATCTGTTCTTTAGAACAATCCCCAAATTCCTTTTAGTTTTCCCAAAAATGAAAATGCAATCCACTGCCAATTCCTAATATGAGAAACACAAAACTGGACAAATCTTTCACTGATCATCACCCATCACCTCCGGCCAAATTTCGATAACCAAAAACGGCCACACGCCATCAAATTTTGGTATCAGAGCCCACGTTGTGACCCTACGTCAAGACATGTCAACGTCCCTACCCAAAAATACACCCAATCCGCAAAATACATCCAAACAACCAATCAATCCAACGCCCCAAGACGTTGATGCTCTTAATGCCACCATTGAGTCTCTACGCCTAGAACTTGCAACCTCAAAAGCCAATGAAAGAGCCTATCAGTCTATGAAATAACCAACATCATCAAGCTGAAATCCAAATCCTCCCTTTTTCCCACCCTTAATTCATTTCCCAAGAAATTACACACCTGGAATCCCAATTAGGTCCGACCCTAATCCCACCTTTGAAGAGTCGTTTGACTTAGAGAATGAGGAAGTTTTTGATGAATTTGGAGAGACCTCTCACACCAACATAAGAGGATCGAATTTAAAAGGGAGAGGAGAGACAAGGCCGCAAGCTAGAAGAGGTTGACCGATTACTCCACAACACTCACAAAATGACAATATATTTAATTTCAAATTAGACATGCCAAAGTTTTTTGGAAAGCTTGATGCGAAGGCTTTCAAAGATTGGGTCTATAGTGTAGAGAGGGCTTTTGAATTGAAAGATGTTGATGAGGAGAGAAAAATGAAGATAGTAGCTCTAAAATTGAAGGGCTATGCCGAACAATGGTGGGATAATTTGCAGAAAAGAAGAGTGAAAGAAGGAAGGCCACGTTATCAAACATGGCAGCAAATGAAACATGAAATGGAGGAGGCTTTTATGCTGCCCTAATATAGGCAAAGGCTTCTTGATCGGTTGTTTAGTCTTAGACAAGGCAACAAGAGTGTAGAAGATTACATCATGGAGTTCGAGCATTTGATGATTAGTTGTGACTTGAGGGAAATTGAGGAGTTAGTTTGTGCAACATTTCTTAAGGGCCTCAAAATTGACATCCAAGACATGGTAAGCTTCTATCCCTATGAGACTTTGCAAGAATTAAAAAGGCTTGCCATAAGAAGTGAATTGTCTCTTAAACAAACTCAAAGCCAAAAATTCCTTCCAAAATATGCCCAAACACCATAAAAGCCAATTAGCCAAAATTTTCCTCACCAAAATCCTTCACCACCCACGACTCTACCACCAAAACCATTTAACCAAACTCCTCCACCAAAACCGATTGCCACACCAAATCTATACACTCTAAAATTTTTTCCACAATCACCAAAATCCAAACTTAGGTGCTTCAAATGTCAAGGCTATGGACACTTCTAAGACGAATGCCTAAATAGAAAAGTCATGACCATACAAGAAATGGAGGCTATTGATTATGAAGTTGAGAAAGAATTGTTGTTTGGCACTAACGTTAAATAGGAAGAAGATGGAGATAGTGATGAGACTATTGAAGCTAGTGGTTATAGTGTGAAATTGTGATTGATAGTGGAGCGTGTGAGAATGTGGTCTCAAATGAGATGGTTGACAAGTTAGCCCTCAAAACTGAGTCCTTACCAAATCCATACAAACTAACTTGGCTTGACTCCAAGCATGAGATCAAAGTCAACCGATGGTGTCTTGTCCTATTTGTAATTGATAAATATGTGGATGAAGTATGGTGTCATGTCATTCCAATGACGACATGTCACTTGCTTCTTGGAAGACCATGGCTTTATGATAGGGATGTACAACATCATGGGAGAGCCAATACATATTCTTTACATCACAATGGCAAGAAGTTTGTGTTGACTCCAATGAAGCCGGATTTCAAAAGGAAAAAGAGGGAAAAATCTACTTCGATAACATTAGAAGAAAAGTTTGATGTTCTTCGAGAATTGCCAAAATTTGTACCACTTGATATTGAAGAGGAAGATAAACCACGACCACTAATTCCAAAAGAAGTACAAAACTTGATTAATGAATTTACTTTGTGTTTCCTAAAGAACTTCCAAAAGGGTTGCCACCTTTAAGGGAGATTCAACATGAGATCAATTTTGTGCCCGGTGCTTCTATTCCTCACAAGCATGTGTATAGAATGAGTCCTAAAGAAGGAGAAGAATTACAAAAGCTTGTCAATGAGTTACTTGAGAGAGGTTTCATTCAGCCAAGCACAAGTCCATATGTAATGCCGACCTTTGTTGTGCCCAAAAAGAACGGGAAGTGGAGGATGGTGATAGATTCAAGAGCCGTCAACAAAATCACCATCAAGTATAGGTATCCAATTCCTAGACATGACGGCATGTTAGATCATTTTCATGGTGCTAAAATTTTCTCAAGATTGGACCTTGCAAACGGTTTTTATCAAATAAGAATGAAGGAGGGAGATGAATGGAAAACCAATTTCAAGACAAAGGAGGGACTTTACGAATGGCCAGTCATGCCAATGGGGCTATCCAATTCACCATCAACTTTTATGAGGCTTATGAATGAGGTACTTGTTGGATCGGGAAAAGAAAACATGCCTTATTTGGAGAAACGGTAGATTTCAAAACTTTTTAAGAAATCATTTTGC
>JANKOE010000008.1:64505211-64526620 GCA_026284465.1 Erythroxylum citrifolium | reverse complement strand
TGTTTAAGTGTATAGTAAAAGATTTGTCTCCTTTAATTGTAAGCTTCAGTTGTCACTCGAATATGTTTTCCAGAACCAATGCCTGTTTTTTTCTATTCAATGCAACAATGCTCTACAACTCAACTTCAACAAACCTTTTAAAACAAGAAGAAGAAGAAGACAAAATTTTTCAGAACAAAGATGAAATTTTTTCACTCTCTTTTCTTCTATTCTCTTTCTGACTTACTTCTTTGTTGCTTACTTTTCATGTGAAAAGGAAGAAGATGAGCTTCATATCTTCAGCTGTTACAAGTTAAAAAAAATCTCAAATCAACAGCTAGAAAATTGAAAAGATGCCTATGATCTGAGACACAAGATTTTAACACGTTTATTATTCTCATTCGATTAACTAAAATCAAGAAACATGCATAACAGTAACTGACGTGATTGGATATACTCTGATGATCATACTCTGAATTCTTTTCTTTTTCCAACTTTGGTAACGTGTCTTGACAGCTTTAATACCACTTTTGTTTCTACTTTAAGTTCGTCTCGCAGGTTAACCGTCTGGCATGTTAGATCGTCTTGCATCTTCTAGGCTATTGGTTTGTCTTGGATCGTTTGGACTGTTAGTTCGTCTTAGACCGTCTGGGCTATTGGTTCGTCTTGGACCGTTTGGGCTGTTGGTTGGTCTCGTAGGTTGACCGTCTTAGACCGTTTGGGCTGTTGGTTTGTCTTGGACCGTTTAGGCTGTTGGTTGGTCTCGTAGGTTGACCGTCTGAGCCCGTTGGTTCGTCTTGTACCGTCTGGCAACTTTGATTGTCTTGGAGCGTCTTCCAGCTTTGGACCGTCTTGGAGCTTTGGAGCATCTCTCTTTGGCGAGCATCTCTCCTTTGCACACGTCTCTCCTTTGCACACATCTCTCCTTCTCAAACGTCTCTCCTTCGCGAGCTTCAATATAGCAGACTGCATTAAACAACACAATTCAACAGCTCCTCCTTTTTTTTGTGGAGCCTGCATACCTATCAATTTCCTTAAAGCTTCAAATCTCCATCTTGGCAAAACACATTCAATAATTGTCAATGCTTCATCTGTTTCCTCTTCATTTTCATCACTGCACCTGAAATCAAATAAAGAGTTAGTTTTATTATAAACCGAGGCCAAGTCCCTTTCCTTGTGAGCACTATCTGAGCTTGATATCTCCTCCTAAGATCCATCACTTCTAGTGCTATTTGAGCTTTATGGTTTCGACTGAGATGTCTCCTCCTAAGATCTTGCATCTCCTGTATTAACATTCATATGACTTTCTTGCAAATCTTTTTCCTCCAATAACTTCTTAATAGTTTCTTCTTTCGTTCTCTTTTCACCCTCCAAAGCATCAATTTTCATTGTCATTGTCTTCTTCTTCACCGTTGCCTCACTGCATCTCTTCTCCAACTCCAAAATGTTTTTACATATAGCCTTCCCCTCCATTTGTAATCTTGATAAAGACCCATTCAATTCCTTGACTACTTTATCCAACTCATTAATCTTTCTCATGTCACATATTGCCAGAAGTTTTCTTGGGTTGTTAGGTTGCTTTGTCTTGCTACTTTGCATGTTAATACATGGACAATTCATAACTACAATTAGTAATCCAACTAATGCTTGCATTAAAGGTTCATTCCAAAGTGAACTATCTCTCTCTCTCTCTCTCTCTATGAGTGTGTGTGTGTGTGAGGGTGCGTGTGTGTGTGAGAGAGAGAGGGAGAGAGAGAGAGGAAGAAAAGAAAGAGAGCTAGATTTATAAATAAACTAAATAAAAAAGGTGGGTCTTACATTGCCACTTCATTACTGACGTGGTATAGGTCCCCATAAAAATAATTAAAAATGTTAGGTCAGCGCTGACCTGACATTTAACAAAGGGGGTTAAATTTTCTATTAGGGTGGCTAAGCTGACACTTAACATAGGGGGTTAAATTTCCCATTAGGTTGGGGTAAAATTTTAACGTTTTTTAAATGTTAGGATTATAATTCTTCTCTTTAAAATGTTATAATTAAACTTATCAATTGGTAAAAAGGTTAAGGTCAAAAGCAACCCTTTTGCCAACTTCTCAAGTTTTGACCTATTTACTCTTACAACTTTTAAGCCAGTGATCATGGTTTTCCGATATGAGTAAGTTTTAATTTTAACCTCGATATTCCGTAAGCATACAGGTCATTTGCGTAGTACTTAAGGTGTCGACCCCACAAAGAGGGTTAAATTAATCCTAAAATCTAAGGCTAAACTAAACGTTGAAATTTCAATTAAACTAAACTACCACAATAATACAATTCAATCAATAAATCCAATCAACCAATTCAACTCAAGAATTATCACCAGATATTAACAATTCAGCAACTTGCAATGCACGCACCAAGAATTAACTTGAAGAATTACCAATTGAGAGAAAGAGAAAATTTTTACCTATCTTCAATACTAACCTAATTAATTATGAAATGTCAGATTATTGGTACTGGACTGTCCTTGAGTTGACTACTCTCTCTCGAGTTATAACTAAAAGCCCTAAATTATAAAACCTAATTAGATTATGGAAAATTACAATTTCTCAATTCGCAATTTATCCACACCTAAATTAGATCTGAAGTTTCCCACTAGACTATCGGAAACCTATGTGAGATCTCTCGTCACAAGATTACCGATTTGATTGTTTTCTAGTTCTTATTAAATTACCTAACTATCGTTATCCCAATTAATTATTTTTTGTCAGTTCACCCTCTCAGTCTATTACCGATTTATGAAAATGTAGAAATCAATCACAAATAACCCAATAAACAATCAGATTTTTATTGAATTAATGATAAAAACAACCCGAATGTGAGTTTAGACAATTATTCAACATTCAATAATCTTATCTCAACAACTATTTCAATTCTATATATAAATAAAAATGAAAATACATTGGAAAATAGATCTGAATGGAAGATGGAGGCAGCAAGGACGAGAAACCTCCTGTTTCGGGAAGTACTTTGGTAGGCTTCTTCTCCATGTCTCTCTCCCTTCATCTCTTTCTCAATCCCTTGATGAACTTCCTCTCTCTAGGGTTTCGTGGTAGTGGCTGATACAAAGAAGCTCTCTCTCTTCTTTTGTTTTGTTCTTTTTATACTTGATGTGTTTGTGGCAACCCTAGGTATTTTTGGGGTCAAAAAGGTCCGAAAAATCCTCAAAACTCGACTTTTTTGTGTGTCTGTGCATCTTCTTAATACTGGCCACGATGTGGCCTAATCGTGGACCACATATAATCTCTCTGTCACGATCATGGCAAGAAGGCCACGATCTTGGGTTGTCTCCCTCGCTTCTGTCATGATGGTTGTTGTTTCAGTCCAAGTCTCTTCGAAACTTCTCCGTTCTTCGCTGTTAACCCTGAAACACTAACAAACACATCAAAGTAGCTCAAAGACATAATAATTAAGCTCAAATGCTTGTACTAACCTATAAAAACACTTAAAACACAAATAATTCACAAACTAACACAATTTTACCGAAAACACATACTAAACATTCAAATAAACAAATAAATACATATCAAGCTATACCCTAAAACACAATGCATTTCACACTTATCAACAGCTCCACACTTAAGCGATGTCCTTAAGCAAATAAAACAACAAACAAACAAAAATTCACACAACACACAATGCAGTAATGAGACAATGGCTTCAACTTCATGAAATAAATTTAATTTAAAATACAATCATTCAAGTCATTTCAAATCATTAACATGCAGAATTCATGTCTTTGGGTTTTAACTAAATATATAAATTAATCCAGACTCAAGGGTTAAATTGTTTTTGTAACACCCCACTCCCGCAATGACCCGAACCCGACATTGATGGTGATATCCGAGTCCGTGCCTCACAAGGGTGCCGTTCTAAAGCACTCGATCAGTCTAAAATCGGTACACTTTTTTTTGAAACACAAACACAATATGCAAAAATCGATACTCAAATTGGGCCCACATTCATTCATAAACATTTTCACTTAACACAATTTTCAATAGCCATTCGGACCCTTTCACACTTTTACAAAACACTTGAGTCATTCAAAATACAAATTTATACAAAAGTTGCAGAATAACAATTCAATACAAAATAGAGAAATGTAATGCAGATACGAACTGATCCCGACCTCTATCCTTCACTTGAATGTTGCATGTATACTCCCGTTGTCCTAATGGGGTATTCTTCTGATCCTGAAAATATTTGCAAATTTTGTATGAGTTTTGCGAACTCAGTGAGTGACCATCATCGATGGCTCACCCAATCACATAACATATAATTTCACGCATCTCACTTTATTTCACAGTTCACATTATTCACATTCAATACACTTAATCATTCATATTATGCATATGCAATGCGCATGGGACTCACTTTTCATTTGTTACTTTGTTGTGACCGAGTGCCTGAACTATCCCATATAGGACTCAGTGATAACTATCCCATATAGGGCTCATTAAACGGTGAGCCTGAGGCTCTGAATCACTTTTGAGCTCAAGGCTCCTTTTTTACTCGTTGAGCTTTAAGCTCTGATCGTTGGCTACTCTGGTCACAACTTCCATTATATTTCATGCATTCATGCAATGGAATGCATCACTCACATTTACATATCTCATTCAATCACTTTCTCATATCATCGGACCTTAGTCCGGCATTCCACATTGAAGTGGAGAATTCACAATTTCATTCATATACAAATACAAATACACATTCCTAACACATTTAACAATCATATTCACATACAATTGGCACTTCAATATCTCATTCATATATCACGATCATCAGACCTTCATTGTCCGAAATTCAACAATCAAATCACATTCATAATTATTCATAATCACTCAATTCATAACATAAACAAAACAAACAATAAAGTAAGACCATCTAGGTCTATTCACAGTACGCTCTAGATTAGCATTTGCTTCCAAAATTTGGAAATGTCTGAAAGTGGACGTTTATCCTGCACATTCAAATTATGCAATATACACATTGCACACACATATTAATAACTTTTTCCAACTATAAGCATTCATTTATGCACACGTGTGGATATGGAATATGTACAATGTATGTTCATAACAATCCCAGGTATCTTTCCTTTTTTTTCTTCACAAAATCAATCCCATATCAAAACTCACCTAAGTATAATTTATACTTAGTTTATACCTCAATGAAACCATTGAAATCACAATCCATAACTCATTGAATCACTTTCAAATTTTTCCCCAAAAACTGACTTTTGGGTCTACTGTTTTTGATCATTTAGACAATGCAAATAAAGTAATTTGGTCATACTCTATTCTAGAAAATTGTTTCCCTATGTCTTATGTTTCTATTGATACCAAAATCATTCAATTTGGTTCAGAAATATAAGAGTTTTACCCCAAACATTTTGGGACTGTTCCTATACTGAAACAACACATTACACTCAACTTCCATCTAGAAATTGAACATCTTAAAGACTGAATCAAAATTCGACTTCCACATATAATTTGTAAGCCTATGTCTCTAGTTTACTACACATTAAAAATAATCTCATTTGGAACCCTACAGATCCAAAAATAATCAAATACCAAAGTATGTTCAGTAAAATATTCCAATTCACACTGTTCCAACAGTTTCCCACACTTTCATTTGATCAATCAATGTTAAATCAATTCAGAATGCTACCAATTTTTGTGGAGGGATATAATAATGTGTTAGGAATCTATTAGCTCAAGAATCACGCCATTTGGAGGTCTAGAGAAGAAGTTATAGTTGAAAAAAGCAAGATGGTTCAGCTTGCACAATGATCTCGGATGCAGAAAGTCACAGCTAACAATTTATGAAACACAGTGTTTTGATGGACAAATAAAAATCACTCTTGCAGTTTAACTCACGGGCGTGAGAGTGAAAAATCACGCCTGTATAAGAGTCATCGGTGTGAGAAAAACTCACTGGGGTGACAGATAAAGACAAAAAGGTTGGATGAGAGTATAGTCAGACCCGTCCCACGATTATCACTTAATATCTCTCAATTCATTTCAGATGACTATGATATTTGGTGGAGATCTAGAGCAATGTGTTACGAGTCCAATGGTCTAAGTCTCATGTCATTTGGATGTCGAACGAAGAAGATATAGCCAAAAAATCGTCGGATGTTCATCAGTTATCAACCCTCCAACGTCACTATTGTGCAATTGCACGATGGCGACTTCTACCTTTAAAACACATTGCACGATAGCGACTTTCACCCTTAAACATCAAGAATGCACAATAGCGACTTTTTCCCTTGGACTTCCAAAGTTGCTATCTTGCATTTCCACGATAGCAATTTTCGTCCTTCAATTGCCAAGTCGCATATCCAACTTCAAACCTCCATAACTTTTGATCCAGAGCTCCAAAATTTCAAACTTTATATCAATAGAAAGCTAAAAGAAAAGATCTACAACTTTTATGAAGACAATTTTATCAAAATCTTCCTAGATCAATATAGTTTAATCAGGGAAGTTCAAGACCAATACCAACTTCTCTAACTTATGTTTTTCATTCTCTAAGCTTCTTCTTTCATTAAATCCGACACCTCCTTCCATTTATATTCTCCAATTTCGTTTTACCATTTTAACTCCCATTCAGCTCATTCATAACACATTTACAGTACCACTAAATATGCAAGTTTACTCAAAATTCTCAAAATCATCACAAACCCAAATATCAAATATTCATCTTCTTCATGTTCTGCATTTTACCATTTTCTGCCTTTCAACCTTTTTGCACATTTTCTATTTTTCTTCTCAACTTTCATTGTAGACAATCTTCTTATCTCTTATTATACTTATCATTCATAAAAAAAAATCCCAAAATCCAAGTTTTCCCAAAAGTCATCCAAAGAACCAGAAAAATTCATCCACGTATAAATCCACTTTACTACCCTGTTTCACTCTCAATTTTTTCTGCACTTTCGACTTCTGCATCTTCATTTCTTCCTCAACTTTCATTTTAAATCATTCATTCTCCTTCACAGACATCACCACATACTTATTCCATAACTCAAAAATTCATTTTGTTCTCATCCTTAAAAATACTTAACACTCACGTATATAGTGAAAACAAAGCCTTCACTTCTGTTTTCTTCAAATTGTTTCTACACCTCATTATACATGTTTTCTAAGATCATTCAACTCCAAGAAAATCAATTCTACATTATTTGATTACAAATAACCATCAAATACTAAATAACATCATATCAAGATTTTTCATCTCATTAGCACAGTGTTCAAGAAGATGGTCGTTAATTCCATGATCATGCAAATGACAGTTAAATCATTGATTTTATCTCATAAATCAAAAACTCTAAAGGATTTACACAATAATTACTTGTTAAAACTCCAATATCTTCAACTACCATGAAGCCCTAAACTTCATGCAATTTACATACATCATTACGAAAGCTGGCAAGTTTTGGTTTCTCTTAAGGAAGTGAAAGAAAAACGAAGTTAGGGATGGCAAGTGGATTGATAAAAACAAGGTTTCTCTTTGGTGATGAATTGATGAAAAGCTTTGTATTAGGGAAGGTCTTAAGGAAGAAGCTTTGAGAAAGATGAAAATAAGAATACAACACTTGGTCTTTCCAAGGTTAAGAAAATTAGCTTTAAACATGGACACTTGTCCACTTTTTACACCATTAGCTAATTTTCCAAACTAACTAATTCTATTTGAACTAGTTCCATTAACTTCCTTTTTACATTCCAATTATCTCCAATATCTTTTGATTCCTAATTTTATTTTTCATACATCAATTTACTTGCCAAATTGGCATTTTCCCTAGTACAATAATAATCCACATTTTCATGAATAAATCTTAAAATTTACCAAAATTCAAAATTAACAACTACACCCTCCAATTAAATTTCAAATATAATAAATTCACAATTCTAAAAAATATTAGATTACAGCTCAATTATATCCGGAATTATCTATGAATGCATGTACAATTGTTTTCATGTGTGCAAAAATTCAAATCCACATGCATGTAGGCTAACATTATGCATGAGCATGAGATGTATTTTTCTAATCTCTCATTGCTATTTTCTTTATTATAGAAACCTAGGGTTCTAACCCTTAGTATGGGAACGAGATGCTACAGAATTAAATTTCGGTTTCTTCAGAGAATTTGTAGTTCCATGTCTCTAGTATAGATGGGTCAGAAGAAAGGATTCAGTCAAAGCCGAATTAGATGAAAGGATTCAGTCCAAGCTAAATCAAACGAAGGGATTCAGTCAAAGCTGAATCAGACGGAGGGATTCAGCCAAAGCTGAATCAGATGGAGAGATTCATCAGATGGAGGGATTTAGTCAAAGCTGAATCAGACGGGGGGATTTAGTCAAAACTGAATCAGACGGAGGGATTCATCAGACGGAGGGATTCAATCAAAGCTAAATCAGACAGAGGGATTCAGTCAAAGCTGAATCAGATGGAGGGATTCATTAGACGGAGGGATTCATCAGACAGAGGGATTCATCAGATGGAGAGATTCGTCCCAGACGGAGGGATTTGTCTCAGATGAAGGGACTTCTACGGGGTCTTCCTCACTTCACCAAAAATTCTAAGTCACTAACTACACTCTCTAAAGCATCTCTAATGATTCCTACATCCATTCTAACATCACTTTCACTCGTAATCTTCCAAATTCGTTTCTTCTAATGCAACATCACTTCTTCATCATTCAACCACCAAATTGATTTCATTAAAACTCTCAAGTCTCAACTCATTTGACTCGTCACATTCAACTACATCTCATCATTCATAATTCCTATTTTTCTTATCCATAACATATCACTTATGTATATATATATATATATATATATAACAATAATTCATGTTCAAAATCATCATCTCAAGTTGATAACTTTCCCAAATATGCCTAATTTCAACTCAACATCATCCGTACACAATTCATATTTCATTAACAACAAAAGATAGGAGTTATTACAATGATTTAATGACATTCCAAGCCACAATACATCATCAGTATCAAAATCCAAAATACAAAAGATACAAAACCCAATAATTCTCAAAATGCGTATAAAGCCTTGTTTTTACAAAATCTAACTCAATTTACAAAAACAAAGCAAAAGTAGCATGATGCCTCAAATCTTGGTTACTCGATCTCATTCTCTTTACCTGAAGATAGGACGGAAAGAGGTTGAGCTTAAAAGCTCGTGGTAATAGTTTATAATGGAGAAATAAGCAAAACCTTTGAAATGTTTCTTTGTCATAGGAAGTTCTCATTGAGTTCTTAAAAAGCAAAGTTCTAAAATTCTCAAATCTTAAATAAATCACAAATTACAGATCATGTATGCATCAAACTTTTTCACATATCATAAGCACATAAGCATGTTAGAATGGTTTGGGCATATCCAAAACAGAACATACTACACATTTCTCATAAAGGTCCTGTGTAGCTGTGAACAGAACATACTATCGCAATCTCATATAATGGTTTTGCGTAGCCATGAACTTAGGGGAGTCCATGAAGGAGCTCCATGCCACTAGCAAGTAGACGAAAGAAGCCTTTTGTCAAAGTGCACTTGACTTAACTTAGACCACTACAAAACCACATAATCATGCATTTCACATCTTATAAACATATTACCCAAAATGACACATTTTCGAAACTTGATTTCAAAAACTTGATAGTTGCCTTCCATTATTTAAGAATAAAACCACAATTATGTTTATTTCTTAGCTTGTTGAGTAAACTCAAGGCCACTTTAACCCAAATATGTTTTATCTTAAATTAATAGGTCCTATTTAACTAAATTTGTATGAATTGGATGAGCAAACTCATGATCATATGAATTTAAAGGTAGGGTTAGGAATAATATAAATGATATATTTTGGCAAAGAGTTATCATGTAACGGTTCTAGGAGACACATGAGATGTGATTGATAACGATGGTATATACCTAATTTAAATTTAGTTAGTTTGTTGAGCAAACTTAAGATCAATTATTTTTGAATGGGATCCTAGGCCACTAGAAAATTATTTAATAATTTCTCAATTTGAAAGTGAGGGCTATTATTTTGAAAAAAAAAGTGGAAGTAATCAAATAATTTTAAAGTCCTTATTTTATTTGATTTTAGATATAAACTAATACTAGCTCCTTTTATGTTCTTCGATTATCAAATTAGAAGATAAGTACCAACCTGACGTTGAGGAGCATCGCGGATGCTAACAAGCTGACTGGACCTAACTTTTAGGACTAGTTTTGAAACTTGAGAATAGTTCTCAAGCAAGAAAAGAAACTGTACATTCTTGACACTCCTGCTCCACCAGTACCTAGTTCAGATGCAACTAATAAAGTTTGGAAGAGGTATCAACGTTATATTGACGTCATTGAGCAAGCCACATGTGTAATGTTGGCAAACATGTCTCCTGAGCTTCAAAGGCAGCATGAGAACATGGATGCACCTACTATGATTGTGCATCTCAAGGAGTTGTTTGGTGCAAAAAGTAAGATGGAGAGATATCAATTCTCTAAGATGTTACTTCAATATAAGATGGTAGAAAAATCTTCAGTCAACCTACACATGCTGAAGATGATTGGGTATATTAAAAAATTAGACCAATAAGGTATTGTCATGGACTATAAGTTGAGCATTAATTTGGTGCTGTAGTCTCTTAGTTCAAACTTTTCACAATTCATCATGAACTTCCACATCAACCAGAAGGACTCACAATAGTCATTTGCCAAGCACACACATTCAGAAATATCACAACTCATATACCATAAATTCACATTCATGAACTAAACATTAATATTCAATGCTCATGTAAACAATGATGACATACTTAAGCAAAGTACATAATGTAAATATACTTCAATATGTTGTACATATACCATAAATTTACCTCAAAAGTCAAACATTGATATTCAACACTCATTGATACAAATTATTAATATAATTTCATGTCATTACAATTCATCATTACAACCAATAAAAATGCTCATCAATACCAATTATTAATGTTGTCATATTGTATTTCTTATTTATGATTGTTAAGTTTCCTTTATGTGTTAAGCATGCACATTTTCTGTGGGTGTGGATAACGGATGTTGTGGATATCCAAAGGTATCAAAATGTTGATGCTCGAAGGTATCAAACTTTGGATACCCGAAGGTATCGAATTGTGGACACCTGTGGTGTCAAATTGTAGCAGCTGCACTGCAACCCTATGGGCATGCCCATCTATCCACAACCAAGACAATAGAGCAGGCATTGTAACATTTCCTTTAACCATTTTCCAATTTCACAGTTAATATATTAACAAGTTATATGATATACATTTCAAGTCATAAAATCTATATTTGCGTTCATACATGCAATTCATAGTTTACCACCATTAGAATTGTATCAAAATCACTGTCGTATAATCATACTATACATATATGAGTAATGAATATGCATAAAAATCATTTATGTACATGTAAATTTTTTGTGAATGCTAATCTTATATTCTAATATTCAGTCTCCCAATTCACATATGGTAATTCCTATTTCATCTATTTCTTGGTGTTTGAAAATTTTCATACACATTCATAAAGGTTCGGATAAGATGCGGTAGAAATCGAAAACAAAAACAAAGTCACAGTCATGATAGACACTTTCTCTATTCATACCACTACTTGTTCCTTGATATTCATGTACAAAACTTTAGAATTAGGTTTCTAGGTCTTCTAGACATTTCTCCCTCTATGTCTCTCGTTTGTATAGCACTAACAATCAGGTCATTTGGACTTCTAACTCATGAGATATAGACCAAATATCACAAGCTTCTCCAAAACAAGGGCAACATCAGGTCCCCATTTTCGATCTCAATTTCTCATATCATAGAGCCAAAATTACGTCAAAGTATCTTCCAGAGATGTTTAGCTCTATGTCTTAGGTTTCATATACAACTAAAATTACACAAGGTCTGTATGCTGAGTTATGACTCAAACAACGTGACTGACTCAAACAAACCCTAGATAGAATTTCACCTCACAATACTTTCTTGTTATATTCAACCAATTCTATGCAAGATAACACCAAAACATCACCCCAGTAACCATTCGACATCCAAATGAATCTTTTTACACATTCAAAATGTACACAAATACAGAAATTAACTAAGTGAAGTCCCAACCCTTAAAATTGGCAAAGTAGTTCTTCTATTGCTTTTCCTTCCCTTCCTCTTTGAATTTGCTTGAATAAAAAATAACGGGATGAAGAAGGTGAAATGGAGAGGAGAAAATTCTGAAGTTAATCCATCAAAGTATTGTCCATCTTCCCTCTCAATATGCCTTTTTTATGAGTTTTTTAGTCTTAGACACATGTTTCAATCTCATTGGACCATGTGTTACAATTCTATTAGACCGTGTGTTACAATTATATTGACCCATGTGTTACAATTCTATTAGATCACGTGTTAAAATTATATTGGACCATGTGTTACAATTCTATTGGATCATGTGTTACAATTCTATTTGACACACTTGCTTTAATTTTATTGGTCCATGAGTTGACTTTAGGAAAATTGCATATTAGTCCTTCTTTCTTTAATTCCCAAATTTGCCTATAATCTTATCAATTAATTTCATTCCCCTATGTCTTAATTTTCTAATGGCATAAATTGTTTAATTGGAGAAATAAATCTCCTTCTCCCACATTTATTTAATACATTCAATTTTTAATTTTTTTAAAAAAACTTTAATTGTAATTTTTATTTTTATTTTAAAATAAATTAAATATTTGTATTACTAATAATAATTGTACATTAAATAAATCTTAAAATAAATTATTTTTAATTAAATTTATTTTAATCTTTATATAATAGTTATTAATTCATTATTAATAAAAAGTATTTTATTTTTAAAATAAATAATTTAAAAATTATTATTTGTAGACTAATATTTATTTTAAATATACTTTAGTTATTTATATATTTTTAAATTTAATTATATTTATTAATAATTATTAAATTAATTTTATAAATTAACAAAATTTTAAATTAAATTAAGTTATTTATAATTTTTAGTAATAATTAATTTTAATTAATTAACTATATAATATTAAATTAAATTATTTAATTTCTTATTAATAATTAATATATTAAATAATATATATTTAATTGAAAGTAAATTAAATAATATATATTTTGTTTTAGGTCTCACTTTTAGTTGGATATTTCTTCATTACGAATTCTTGTTGTAAATCGTAATAGTTAAAGAGTTAAAGATCTTTATTGTTTTTATTAGATATTTTGATGTAATTATTATTTATTATATGATGAAATTGTTATATTTTAAATACTTTGTATTGTTCTTAATCTTATATTTGTACGATGATTAAATGATCTTTTTTCATATTAATTGTGATTATAATTTATATGTAAAAATTATTGTTAATAAAACTAAATAAATTTTTGCTATTTTAAAATTTTAATATTATGATTTTTAGAGAGATGATTGATGTAAAATTATAAAGTATACAGTAAAATATACTAATAGATTATTTTGTAATTTAAAAAAACTTAGGGGCTATTTTATATATTTAAAAAATTATTACCTAGAATTAAACAATACTAATACAGTACTATACCAAAACTCAACCTGGTACCAAGTTAGTTACGATATTTATAAAATTGAATATGTAAGAATTACTCAATTTTCACGAGACAACAATTAAAGTTTACTTATACTGTAATAAAAATCTTGAAACTGAACTACTAAATTGAAATATATAAATATTTTGAAAAATAAAAACACATTAGAGATGTATTTATACCTTTTATGAGAAAATATTGAAATTCCCATCCGATGTCTCCAATCGAATCGTGTAGCTCGTCTGGACCAATTAGCAAATTCTTTTAGTTGGATGGACCTTGAAGCTGTTGTCGTACATTTCAAAGATGCTGATGAATAACATAGATAAGATCGAATATGCCATTTTGCTTGCCCTTATGATTCCGTCTGTTGCCTGAACAAGAGAGTGTCAAGTGAACGCCCAAAACCCCGACTCTCTCGCCCGATCAAGCTTATTATCCTCGTTTCCCTTCAAGTAGAGGTACTAAATTTAGCTTCCTGCCACTGCTTTTACATGATTATGTCTATTAATCGAAATGCGTAGCTTCTTTATACCTCTTGTGAATTGCAGCAGACAGACAAAGTATCTGCTGAGTTAGCACCCATGGAACTTTAGGGTATTCATTTTAGTTTTTGTGGGTTTAGGATTTACCTCGTCTTACACATTTCAACTGCTCTGTTGTTTACTGGACTGCTACTTCTGATATGATTTCCACCTCTTTGTTATGCTTGAAGGCCTACTTGGAAGCAGATTAAGATATCATATGCTTTTGTTTTCATACTTGGTTTCGGACACATTTCTAATAGGATCTGAAATAAAATTCTTGTGTTAAAGTTGAAGCTAAGTTACGGACGGCTCTAGACGCCAGTTTCTGACCACTTACAATCTTTCAGGTCTTTGTGCGCATTAATCAAAATCATCATCATCAATATGGCACATTTACTTTCAACCTCTTGCTCTTTAAAGTTACCTTATGGGCAAAGATCGTCCACTCAATCGTTCAGTCAATGCCTCACAACATGTCCTGCTCTTTTCACCTTGCAATCTTCGAGTACTCCTTCTACAAGGATAGTCGCGCAAGGAAGCAGACTGCAGAAAAAGTCTGTTGTCTGTGCAACCTTTGTAAGCCAAGAAGCCCCATCCCAAACTAGCTCTGGTTCCCACCAGTTCTCTTGTGAACCATCAAAGTCACAGCGCGTCATGGTCATTGGTGGAGATGGCTATTGTGGTTGGGCCACTGCCCTCCATTTATCCAAGAAAGGATATGAGGTTGCGATTGTTGACAGTCTCATTCGCCGTATGTTTGACCATCAGCTTGGTCTAGATTCCTTGACACCCATTGCTTCGATTCACAATCGTCTTCGATGTTGGAAATCACTTACTGGAAAAACCATTGGGCTCTATATTGGTGATATTTGCGACTTTGAATTCTTATCAGAAGCCTTCAAGTCCTTTGAACCTGATGCTGTAGTCCATTTCGGGGAACAACGTTCTGCCCCTTATTCAATGATTGATCGGACAAGAGCTGTATTTACACAACAGAACAATGTAATTGGAACACTCAATGTTCTCTTTGCTATCAAGGAATTCAGAGAGCAATGCCATCTTGTAAAGCTTGGGACAATGGGAGAATATGGAACCCCAAATATTGATATTGAGGAAGGCTATATTACAATAACTCACAATGGGAGAACAGATACTTTGCCTTATCCCAAACAAGCAAGTTCTTTCTACCATCTTAGTAAGGTCCATGACTCAAATAATATAGCGTTCACTTGCAAGGCTTGGGGAATCAGAGCTACTGATCTGAACCAAGGAGTGGTTTATGGAGTGAGGACAGATGAAACAGAGATGCATGAAGAGCTTTGCAACAGGTTTGATTATGATGGAGTATTTGGAACTGCTTTAAATCGTTTTTGTGTCCAGGCTGCTGTTGGCCATCCACTCACTGTATATGGAAAGGGAGGCCAGGTAAATTCTTCTAATTCTTAATTTGCTGTACTACCTTATATTCAATTGTTTTTTCTTACCAGCTTAGTGTAAAACAGAAACGTTGATGTGTTGGATAAAGGTGCATATTTGTTACGACTAGAACATCCTTACTATTGAGAAAGTCTGAACCCTGGAAAGAAAGGAAGTTGTTACATGTGCTTGTGATTGTATGACCTTTTTCTGAAAAGCTCAAGGCTCATCTAAATGAGTCACAATTTCTTTTTAACGCCTAGGGTTTTGTGTTGTTTTCCCCTCATCATGGTGTTAAGTTCTTTGCCATAATATATGTTGTTCCGTATGATTGCTATTTATGGTTGTGAACCTATAGTTCCAATGATCCTAGATGTGGGAGCTTCATTCAAACTCTTCCATTTTAAATGATACAGACAAGGGGCTACCTTGATATAAGAGATACAGTTCGGTGTGTTGAACTTGCCATTGCAAATCCAGCACAGCCTGGGGAGTTTCGGGTCTTTAATCAATTCACCGAGCAATTTTCTGTTAATGAACTTGCTTCACTTGTAACTAAAGCGGGGGAGAAGCTTGCCCTTGATGTGAAAACCATTTCGGTGCCAAACCCAAGAGTAGAGGCAGAAGAGCACTATTACAACGCCAAGCACACTAAGCTCATTGAATTAGGACTGGAACCTCACCTGCTCTCGGATTCCCTTCTTGACTCCTTGCTCAATTTTGCAATAAAGTTCAAGGGTCGTGTTGACTTTAAGCAAATAATGCCCAATGTTTCTTGGAAGAAAATCGGTGTCAAGCCTAAGACTGTTGCAGCCTAATCAAAGTGGACATTATGTACTTGCAAACATGAGAATGAAAGATCTGATCGTGTTACATCTCCCATTTTTATTTTTTATTTCCTTTTTTGGTAGTTTGCTGAACTTACTGAGCTTTTATGTGGTATGTAAATTATTCTTCACTTCCATCTCCAGGAGTCTTTTTAAAGATTTTATGGCTCTATTTCTTAAAAGAGTTCAAGGATCATATGTGTAAAAGAAACAGATGGCGTTTACTTAATTTACAGACTTAAGGTATAAGAATGAACTCCGTGAACATTTCACGATTGCTGTTATTTCATTATGTTGTATCACGAATTCGCCATCAGGTAGCTGCCTTTAACTTGAATGTATAAAATTCAAACGATGAAATTTAATTTCCCTCTTGAGATGCCTATGTACAAAGTTCAATTGATGCTATTTAACTTGTCCTATTTTGTTCGTATCAAATAAGATAACGATTTGTTTCAATGGAATGGACATGGAAAAAAGTTCAGAAGGTATAATCGAAATTTCTTGAAACCATAGAATAACTTCAAATGCATGCTAATTGTTTGACCTTTTGCCCGCTGTTTTACTTTAACCAGTACTAAAATTCAATGAAAGATCTATTTTAATATGGTAGACTTAAGTGACGAAGAACAAGCCATCGGGACCCGTCTTAGTAAGCATATCAGACAGCTAGTCTAATACAGTCAAGATTTTTATTGTCAGTGACCCAACATTATTCAAAAGTATTAATGAATTCGCTTTGCCTAAAATGGGTGTTGTAGTTTCCGTGGTAAAATTAAGCATTTCCGGCAAAAAGTGATGATTTACACTTAAGCATGGAATCGATATGGCACATGTGGTAAAACTTTTGAGGTCCGTCACTGAAATAGATGAGCTGCACAAGTTGTAACCCCAGACACTCAACCAAGTAGCTCAACTCCAAATCGATAGAGTCGTGTGTCAATCAAAACTCAGAATCGCGAACGAACTGAATGCCCTGCCAAAGGTAACTTGACCAAGCTATTATCTGGTTTAAAATCTTCCCTTAAGAAGTCCAATACAACTGAAGATAATTCATCCTGATGACGGGTATACTCATGATCAGCTCCTTCAATGATGTGTAGTTTATGATTATTTATAAACTTTGCAAATTGGAAAGCATCTTCAACTGGTACAATCTTATCCCTGGATCCATGAACAGTCAACACCCTGAAAATACAGGCATCAAAACGACTGCAAGATTATACAACCCTTAAATATGCCCAACAAACAACAACAAAGACAACAAGGGTTTTCACAATATATTTGGAAAAGCAAGTCAGTAAGGATCAATGACCAGTTCATAATGTTTGATAGCAACAAGAAAGCTTAACAGAAATTAGAGAGAAATTTGGAGAGGGAGAATTATGTTATTTACCAAAATTAGTTACAATCGTTATTCCCAAGTGGACCCAGCTACCACTAGTGGCCATCATTTCAAATAATGAAAATTTTATTTTATTAAAATATTACTTTTTACTATTTATGGTAGGGATGGCCACTAGTGGCCACCAAAATTGGCCACAAAGCTTTTTCCTAGTTACAATTAGATGATATACTACATCTACACAATTTTGCTTATATGGTTAAATATAAAAGGCATGATTTTTAAATATCAGAAAAGATAAATGAAATAGAGTAGTTGGCAATTTCTAACCTGCATTCCTGGTGGATTAATAAGCATGAAGCATGCACATTAGTAGTTAAACGGTCCACCAAACTTTCTTCGGTCACGCGATACGCAATCTCTCCTGCAGAGAAATACTACAAAGTTATCCAGATTTTAGGTCAATCTAGTCGGAAAGCAATAAAAGGTTAGGTCAAGTTTGCAGCTTCCAGACACAATCAAAATGGCATCTAAAACTTGATGATATTTAACTTTGATATGCAAATTTATTGAAATTTTAGAAGAACAGGATCTAATACTATCACCCTTACCCTTTCTATTTTTAACATCAATATATCCTTCTTGCTTGATTCTTTTTAGGAAGTACTTGCCAAGCCGATCCTCGATTCCTCTTTTGAGGTTAAACCGGCCAGAAATGTTAACTACATTATGAACATCATTGTACTTTGAAGTATATAAAAGCACCACATTCCCTCCTGCAACAAACACTGTTTTATCAGATAACACTGCAAGACCGACAAATTCTTACTGGTATTAGTTGTATAAGATAGAATGTAGACGAGTTCATGTGTTCTCTTTCAAACATCTCCAGAATTGGAGTCTTGTTTCGTTGGTATGCTTAAAATAAGAAATGTACCTTTACTGTGACCGATTACAGCAATTATGACACGTTTCTTCCCTCGAAAGTATTGGACTACTGATCGTAAATCATCAGCTTCTCTACGGTAGTTTCCATACTGAAATGAGCCTTCACTTTCCCTAGAAGACGGAGCATCGTAGCAATATAAGGATCATGAGAAATGAATCCACATTGCTCCCATTTTCAATGAGCGAAAGGTGATGGTAATTCTGGTTCTAGAACAGTTTCCATTTTAGATCCTATCATAACTCGCACAAGTAACTGATTACACCATATGCAGAACGCATCGCGGATTTCTTTAGACAATTCCAGAAGATGTAATTTAGATTATCACTGTTTTAACCTAAAAGGAAGAATGGATTACCCATTTCCAGCAAAATCAAAGCGAAAGGAACTAATTCCTTTTTTCTCTAAAGCAGCAGCGATATTCACCATGGGAATGCGTTCCTAAACACAGAAACACAAAAAATTGACTGCAAGTCGATTGCAAACCCATGAAAGAAAAGATGGAAAGATTAAGAAAACAAAAATAACCTTCCAAGATTGAAATCCATGGCAGAGGATAACAAGCTCCGCAGAACCAGTATCATGCAGCAGACCGAGCAGTTTCTCACCATGATCGTTCTCTATAATTACCTTCCTTTGTTGGGAAACTACAAGAGAAAGTATTGAAAACTCGGGAAAGGGTAACAACTAACAGAATCAATCAAAGAGAAAAGAAGTGGAGAGGCATCACACACAAGCAAAATGAATAGATGTTATTAAGAGTCACCTGAGTGGTGAAGCGGTAGTTGGGAAGGTGCTGTAGGCCTAGACATGAATGAGAATCCAATCTGCGTAGAGGCAAGAGCTTAGGCTTAAATCGCAAGCGGACGTTGTTTCCTTTGATTTGGAGGTAAAAGGACTATAACTGTTGTATAAATCATTTTTTAAAATATAAATAAAGACTTATAATCGATATATTTATCTATTATTAATAAACATTTATATTTAGTAATTAATTTATTGATGTAATCTTACAAATTTATTATTTAAATATTTGTCAAAACTATATTGACGGTTACATAATATAATTAAAACTTAGAAACAATTATGTAAATTTTACTTAGAAACAATTATCCTAATTAATTATTAGAGTAAATTATTGAAAATATAGAACAAGTTGAATAGGGAAGGAAAAGCAGAGAGAGACAACAATGAAGAGAAAAGGCAAACACAAAAACGCATGAAGAGACGCTGCCTGCAAGTTGTATTAGTTGTAGGACGAGAGTGTTGCGCAAGGAAGCTAAACGCGGGACGGGAAGAAGACGATGAAGAGAAGAAAGAGTGGATTGAAGCCAACTTCAAGTGAAGAGATGAGCAAGTGACAAGTATAATAACTCCATTACTTCAAATGCGACGACTAGTGTAACAATAAAAAGAAAATGTTGTAATCAGGCAAACGATTAACGAATTGAAATTGATTTTCTCTATCTCTCATTTTATCTTCTTCTTTCTTCTTTACAACTTTTAATTAAAGTTCCCAAATTCTGAAATTAGGGTACAATAATTAAAACCTATCATATTAGCATACGAGGATGGCATTCTTGCACAAAAATTTCTCGAATTTATGTTGTCTTAGCGATTTTGGTGATACCTGTAAAATATTTAAAAATTTTATATTGGATTTATTTTTTGTAAAATTAATAATCTTATTCTTAAAAGAAAATAAAATGATAAGTAATACACTTTTTTTTTCTTGCAGAAACTTTCATTATAAACTTACCTTATTAGAAAAAATTTATCTGAAAGGATCTTACAAATTATGAAGGTTATATATTAACCCCGTGATTACTGAAAGATTTTTGGTAAAGATGACATTGAAATTATTCATATTTAAATTTATCTAGTTGACTAAAGATGTAAGGTGAAGCAACGACTAGTTGAAGAAATTGATTATTTAAGAAAGAGCAACAACACTTGCGGAACAAAAAAGGAACATACTCAGAGAAATTGTTATTTTATTTTTATGTAAGCTTTTAGAATCTTGTTATACACTTCTAGTATAAAAAGGTTGGAAAACCTTAAAAAATATGTACTCGTGAGCTTAGAGATGTTCGTCAAATTAATACTCGGATTTTTATAGTAAAACACTCAAGTTGGATACTTGGAGATTGGATCCTTCTTCTCTCTCTCTCCACATATTTTTTATATTTCCGCATTATATTGTATGTTTTCATTTCAACAAGATGCTTCTTCACTTTGATAATAGATCCCTTCTGTTTTCAACTTATAAAAGGTTTCTTTTAGTTTTAACAGGCACCTTTTGTTTTTAAATTGTTTTAATATAATTCATTATTCAATAGGTCCCTTTCATTTGTGAAGGGTCCTATCCCACAGAAAGCTCCTATAAAAAGCTTTATCATCTTATAGGCTCCTACTGTTTTTATTCATTAACTAGGATCTGTTTTTCTATACGAATTGAAAGTAACTTGCGAAATTTTTTTAAGTCACACACAATTTACCCCGTCTTGCTTGTGTTGGCTTTATCATTTGGTATCAGAGAGAGTTTTCACATATTTGTTCTTTACAGCACGTGATAGATCATGACAAATACCTTGAGAAGATTTAAAGGACAATTCGTGTTAGCCCTAGAATTTTTTTTATGATTATTAAATATGATTAATGAAAATTAAAGCATGAATGAACAAGATTAAGCATGATAGCATT
>JANKOE010000008.1:64455249-64468514 GCA_026284465.1 Erythroxylum citrifolium | reverse complement strand
TCCTAAAAATGGGGTCCGACATCTGGGGTAATCAGAGAGTGTCAAGTTAAGGGTCTCTGCAGGTCAAGAATTGTCTCAGGAATGGGCTCCACTCGGGGTCACCCCCCGGGACAGTCGGGCCTCGGGGCCGGGGTTCGACAATTCGTCTCAAAGCCTCCTTACTTCAATGGAAACAACTACTCATACTGGAAAGAGAGAATGCCCATATATCTCTAGTCTATAGATATCAAAGTATGGCAAGCAATTAAAGTTGGAGCTACAATTCTCACTTTCGATAACATAGAAATATGGATTGATGCTGACAGGAGAAATGCACAATTAAATGATAAGGTAAAACATTATCTGTGTATTGTCTCCAAAAAAAATGAAAATATATCCTACTACTCTACAACAAAAGAAATGTGGGACAAACTACAAGTTACGTTTGAAGGAACGAATGAGGTAAAGAAGCATATAATAAGTCTTTTAGTGTATCAATACAAAACTATTAGCATGAAACAGGGAGACACAATAGATGAAATCTTCAACTGCTTCAATAACATCATCACGACCTTAAAGAACTTAGGAAAGATATATCTCAATGACGAGCTAGTAACGAAGATTTTGATGTCATTACTAAAGGAATGGAGACCTAAGGTGACATCTCTAGAAACGACAAAGGATCTAGACACTATTCCACTCGACTAGTTACGAGGAAATCTGATGATCTGTGAAACCGAGCTTAGGCGAGATAAAGAATCCTTCTACAGAAAAGGAATGGCATTGAAAGCAACTGATGAATCAAATAGTGATGAAAGTGACACAGAGTTACAAATAGAAGGAGATGACGAGTACACTTTTATGGTTAGAAAAATATGCCCGCTTCTATAAAAAGAACCTGATAAAGAAAAGAGAATGAAACAAGAAAGATGGAAACAACAGATTCCTATAAAAAAGGCATCAGCAACAATAACAATACACAAAACATTCAAATTATATGTTATCATTGCAACAAGTCTTGACACACAAGACCAAAATGTTCTCTTCCTCAAAAGGACAAGTTAGATAATAGAAAATCTAGAAAGCAAGCGATGACTGTGGCCTGATCAGATGAGGATTCTGAAAACTTTGAAGAAGAAGAAGAACTAGAAGAAGTCAGCAACATTTGTTTCATGGCTGAATCAGGAGACGATGAGATATGTTTCAAAACGGGATAAGGGAGAATCAATGTATAGTTGATAGTGGTTGTTCAAGACATATGATAGGTGAAATATCGCACTTCAACTACATTGAAAGAAAAGACGGAGGTAATGTTGTCTTTGCAAACAAAATAAATCAAAGGTCACCAGAATTGGTAAAATTGGTAATTCTGACTCTACCTCTATTGATAACATTCTCCTTGTTGATGGTTTAAAACATAACCTGTTGAGTGTGAGTCAGCTACTTGATAAGAGTTATAAAGTCATTTTCTGTGCATCTCATTATGAAATTATCAATATTCATAATGATAATATTGCGTTTATTGGTCCTAGAAATTAGAATATATATTGTACTCAATTGAAAGACATGTCCTCACAAAGTGTTAAGTGTTTTTGTCTCTCTAGGAAAGGATTCATTTATCTGGCACAGAAGATTTGGACGTGTCAGCATAAGCATTCTATTAAAATTGTCCAAAAGCAAGTTAGTAGGAGGACTACATACCTTAAAGTTTGAAAGCAATCAAGTTTGTGAGGCTTGTTTAAAAGGTAAACAAATCATAAGCAACTTTCAGTAAGCTATTAGGACTATCATGCATTGATATTTACCAACATTTGCAAATTCGAAACACCAAAACCCATGTGAACATCAAAATTAAATTTATATAAGATTTATACCTTTCTTAAAGGAAATAACAAAGAAGATTGTAGTGTCAGAAGAGCACATCAAATGTCATGCCTCTATGGGTATCCACACCCTTTTTAGACCGAGCAAACGCTTCTAGTGTGCTAGCACCACTCTTAAGATCTCTCTCTCTATCACTTGAGGAGGACAACCACACTAAGGTTTCCTTTGGGCAGATGATTCTTGCATGTCTCAAGTCATACTATACATCTATATATATAGTAAAACCTTAAGGCCCAAAAACCCAAAACCTCTTAAAGCCCAATGAATGTTTAGTCTCTTAGTGTGCGACCCTATCGGCTTATTTAATATTAGTAGTAGGCCCAAGTTTCTTTTAAGCCTATAAGTTATAAGTGGTCTCTAGCAAGACATTATAACTACCTAATATCAAATAAGGTTGAAGTCCGGCATTACCTGAATCACAACTGATACATTATAGTACATTCTATAATTGATTCGTGGGGCATACACTAACAATCTCCCACTTGCACAAGATCCAATTATCTACAAGTAGTCCCTTTGCCTCATTATATCTTGATTGGGCATAAGACAGGAAATAATGCCATCCTTATTAGGCTCAATCATATTTCTCGACCTCCGAGTTAGACTATATAACAAACGACTGACATCACCTCGTTTGTGCATGGTTATGTAACTTTTCACTCTCAACTCATCGAGGGGACTAGAGTTATCTTTCTCCCGTTATATAAGAGAGACAAATTCCATCTTAGTCATCCACATTCCTCTGCATGATTCATAGCATACCCGAGCATTGCTTTTAAAATCACCTTTTACGACTGACGTTTGACAATGTAAAAACAAACTAATCCACATGTAGGAAACCATGAAAAACTCAAGTCAAAAGACTATATTCATCTGTTGTGATGAGAACCACTTATGACATATAACAATCCTTGAAGTGTTTTTATAGCGGGTCGATCTAATCACATGTTCTCCAACTTGCACCCATGTGATTAACATAATATCTCCATATTAATGACTCGTGAAACATGGTCATTTATTAATCAACGTGCTAGTCTTGACAGTCATTCTAACCCTTTACATTAATGACATTAACTAGGGACCTTTAAGAGTAATTATATCCATATGACAATAGGGTCTCATGATCAAGTCACACACTTGATGCCAATTGTAAGATACACATTATTCATGGGGATTATTATTTAAATTCATTTATAACTCTATAAAATGAACACAACAAACAATAACTGGGCACTACTAATGGATTATCCAAAAATATGTCACAAAATTACACCCTTATATGATCACACATCTAAGAGTCTGATGCCTAATGCTCTAGTATGATGATCATGCTTAGCACACTAAAGAGGCTTAGTCAACGGATCAAATATATTAAGATCTGTTGACATTTTGCACACCTTCACATCACCTCTTTCAATGATATGTCGAATAAGGTGAAAACTTCTGACTATGTATTTAGTCTTTTGCTGAAATTTTGTTTCCTTAGCATGAGCAATGGTTCCATTATTATCACAGTAGAGATCCTCTAGATTCATAATGCTAGGAACCACCTTAAGTTCAATGATGAGCTTTCTAACCCAAACATCCTCCTTTGCTGCGTCTGAAGCAGTAATGTACTCAGCTTCTGTTGTAGAATCAACAACTGTGTCTTGCTTGGAACTCTTCCAACACGCTGCCCCACCATTCAGGTTGAATACAAAACTTGAATGTGATCGGAAGTCATCTTTTTTTGATTGGAAGCTAGCATCAGTGTAACCATTTACAATGAGCTCTTCCTCACCTCTATAGATCAAGAACATATCCTTAGTTATTCTCAAGTACTTAAGAATGTTCTTAACATCGATCCAGTGACTTTCACCTAGATCTGACTAGTATCTACCCGTCATGCTCAAAACTCATGCAACATCTACATGAGTACACAACATGACATGCATGATAGATCCTATAGCAGATGCATATGGGATCCTATTTATACGGTTTCGTTTATCTAGTGTTGAAGGGTTTTGAGCCTTACTCAAAACTATGTTGTTGGCCTTCGAATTTATTATTATTATTATTAAGCATGATTTAAATAATTTTGAGGATTGGAGTAATTAGCATGTAAATGTTAGTAGGATTTTACTATATGGCTAATTAAATTAAGGTAGTAAGAGTGTATATGTATAAGAGTATTTTTGGAAGATCACTTAAGCATAAAAAACATAAGGCATTAAAGGAAGAGCAAAGTGGTCATTGCACAATCATTAAAGGCATAATTGGAAGAAAAAGTGTTGTCTTGCTTAAGAAGGAGAAGGAAAAATGTGAATTGAGAGATAGAAGAAGAGAAATACGAAAATAAGAAAGAAAGAGAGAGAGTGTGTCGTTGTTGGAGAAAAAAATAAGGAAGTTGATTTAGGTTTCATCTTTTATAAGCTTTCTAGAGAGATTTTGAGATTTGTTCAAGAAGAGAAAAAGAAACAAGAAGAGAAGAGCTTCCATTTGAGCCAAAGATCTTTTCATTTGGTAAAGATTCAAGGTAAGCCCATTTATAATCTTTTGGATTTTTGGAAGGGTTTTAGTTCAAGAAGCATAAGAAATGCATGGGTTTAAGTTTTCTAGGATCAATTTATGCATATGTTTCTTTGGGTTCCCAATTTGATATTCCTATTTAATGGGAATTTTTTTCATTGATAAAGGAAATCAAGAAGGGAAAGAAGAGCAAAAGGAAAAGCATTCTTAAGAAAATTCTTAAGCAAGGAATTCAAGGTGGGTACATGTTTATAATAGAGTAAATAAGCCACTAATGTTTTCTTTCAAGCAAGTAAGTTTAATGATTTCAATTGCATTATAAATATTGCATTTATTGCTTCTTAAATGAATTGAGAAATTGCTATATGTTTGACATATGAATTGTGTTGATGATTTATAAAAGACTTTTTGAAAAGATAACATGTTTATGAAATCATATTTTCAAAAATGGTTTTCGAAATATCTCATGTTCGTGAAAAACAAGTTTCCAAAATGTGTCATTTGGGCTAATTGTTTTCAATCCACGAATTACATGTTATGTGGGATTGGTGTAGTCCATTCAAGTATGTCGTGCACGTTGACCAAGTTAAAGGCTTCTCCCACTTGCCTGCTAGTGGCATGGAGCTCCTTCATAGACTTCCTCATGTTTACGACTACACAAAATCACTATGTGGGATTGCGATAGTTCGTTCTGTTTGCGACTTCATAGGATCATTATATGGGAATGTGTTAGTTCGTTCTGTTTATGGACCTACCAAAACCATTCTGATGTGTTTATGTATTTATGATTTGCAAACAAGTTGATGAATGCATAATATGTGTTGTTTGTGAATTGGATTGCATGACGAGAATTTGAAAACTATGTATTTTATGGACTCAATAAGAATTTTCTATGACAAATGAACATTTGATATTGGACCCCGAACTTTTCTTAGAAGTTAGAACTATTAAATGAGAAATTTTTGGCGATTAGTTATGTGTAAAGAAAAGAAGAATTCTTAAATTTGAAGTGAAGTAGAAAAGATAGTTAGGACAAGATGGGCTATATGTGAAATATTGGAAGTTATAAGTTGGAACATGTTCATTGAGTATGCGTCGGTGTTTTAGCCATAACCTTTTCTCTAGTTATCCAAATGATATGATTCTTGATTTAGATTAAAGAGAACAATAGGGCTACAACTTATCTGATGAAATTGAGTTCTAATTTAGTCTCAAAGAATTTCAAATTTTGTATGGAATTTGAGCACAAAATATTATTTCAGTATAAGAATAGTTTGGAAATGTTCGGGATATAACTTTCAGATTTCTGAACCAAATTGAATGATTTTGATGTCATTAGAAAATTAAGACAATGGGGAACATTTTTCTAGAAGGAAGTGTTATCAAATTTTTTCATTTACCTACTCAGAATAAGGAGTGAAGATGTTAGTAGTTGATGGACTAAAAGGGGCAAAATTAGGAGAACTAATTAAATGAAGGGTAAAAAGGGAAGAGCAAACAAAATGTGGTCTTATTAAAAAGAAGAAGAGGAAAATCGTAGGAGTTAGAAAAGAGAGCAAAAAAACATGAAATAGAAGAAGAGAAAAGGAGAGAGTCGTAGAGAGAAGAAAAAAACAAGGATAGAAGAAGAAGAAGAAGGAAAGAAGAAGAAGAAGGAAGAAGATTTGTTCAAGGTAAGCTTTATTTCTCTTCTTGCTTTGTTAGAGAAGGAGTTGGAAAGAGAAAAGGGTTTTTGTGTTAGGAATGAATGGAGAAAGAAGATGGTTTAAGGGGAAACCCATTTGATTTTAGGGTTTCTAAGCTAGGTTTTGGGTTTTCTAACCCATAGTGAGTTTGAATGTTGAAATTACATTGTTGGATCAAGATAAGATGAGCATGCTCATATGAATAGATGTATATATGTTTGATTGTGTGGCAATGACTATAAATATATTAGCTACTAAGCTGTGTAGCTCAACCCAATATTTTTCCTACTCCTCAGGTGCAGAATGAGAAGGTTAGCGATCCTTGTAAGGCAATTGGACAACCTCCGAGATAGTTAGCTTTTATACTAAGCTAGTTTGAACACTTTTGTATAGCTTATTAAGCATGCCAAACATTGAGCATCCATTTGTGTTTGTTTTAAGTTTGTGATGTGTATAGTGATATGTAAATAAAGTTTGTTCAATTATTTACTTTGCTTAGGAATGAGAATGTGAATTTGAGGATTTCCTTCTGTGTATGATTTTGTCATTTTACAAGTTGTGTATGATGGTCGTGGAAGTGGAATGTTTGTATGCATAGGCTTCTTCGTTGGGATTGCAAATTGTTGCTTATTTTAGAGTAACATGTTAGAAAGTTTTTTTGGGATGAATCATTGAGGTGGGATTCAAGAGTTTAACGAAAAGTATTTAGTAGTTAAATTGATATGAATAGATATTGTAGTTTGCAACTTCATAGGCGTAGAGATTGTGTTCAGAAATCAAGGGAAAACTGTATCAATCTAGGTCGTATTAGACAAAGTAGTTTTCTTGAAAGTTGTAGTTTATCCTCTTAGCTTTCCAAAGCTACAAGGTATGTAAATTTTGGGTATCAGAGTTGAGAGATATGAACACTATAAGTGATGATGCCGCATAGGAGGTATGAACATGACAGCTATGGAGAATGATGAGAGTTTGTGTATGTTATAAGTCATTTGAGTTGAGGTTTGGGAGTTTAATGCACTCAAATTGGTAATTGAATGTTTAAGGAGTGATATTACATCAGAAGAAGTGAATTTGGGAAGATTATGAGTATATATGATGTTAAAATGGATTTTGGATCCATTGGAGGGGTTTTGGAGGGTGAAAATTTTCGTTTCACCCAAAAGTTACATGGTCTACCCATGTAAATTCACACAGGCCGTGTAATTCCTAATGCTAAAAAACTGCCAAACCCAAAAGTCACATGGTCTGACCGTGTATATTCACACGATCCATGCTTTGTCTAAATGACAGAATTTTACTTTGGAGTCTCACGAAAGTTGTAGATCTAAAAGTCCTATTTCAAACTGTCTAAAAACGACGTCAATCCGACATTTGTAGCAAAAGTTATGGCAATTGCACCAAGGTAGGTACAAAATGATTAAGAATATAAACATTTTGGATTCTTTTGGCCATAACTTCTTCATCCGACTTTCAAATGAAGTGATTCTTGAAGCGATAGATTCCTAACACGTTTTTCTACCTTTCCATAAAAATTGATAGTCTTTGGTGTTGAATTCAAAAAGATTGATGGAAAGGAAGTGAGGGTTCATTGAAATAACCCTACAAGGAAACCAGCTCACGCTTTTTGACTCCGGATAGCTGGACTCCGGGAACGAGGTCCATCATCTTAGTTGGGCTCCGGGAATGGGGTTCAACACCTCTTCTTTGAAAAATATTTTCCAACATCAAGAGCTGCCAATATTAGAAAAAAATTTTATGGCATTACACAACACACAAGGGACACACTATACGAATATTGGGAAAGATTCAAGAAGCTTTGTGCTAGATGTCCCCATCACCAAATAAATGATCAATTGTTGATTTAATACTTCTATGAAGGTCTTTTTCTTACAGATAGGAGTATGATCGATGCTGCAAGTAATGGAGCTTTAGTTGACAAAACATCGACAGCTGCAAGAGATTTGATAGCAAATATGACTTCTAATGCACAACAATTTGGGATACGTTCTGGCCATAGTTCAAAACACGTAAATGAGGTGAATGTAATAGCATTGGAGAAAATATTAGATGATCTTACATCTTTGGTACGGCAAGTTGCTGTTGCAAAGAAAGAAGAAGCAAAGGTATGTGGAATATGTTTGATGTTGGGACACTCCACTGACGCGTGTTCGATTTTGCAAGAAGAAAGTGCATAATAAGTCAATGCCATAGGAGGGTTTCCTGGACAACACCTATAATCCGGGTTGGTGCGACCATCCAAATTTGTGTTATGAGAACTCTCAAGGGCAACAAGGTATTGCAAATTTGCAGCAATTTAGGCAATCATTGTAGCTAGACAACATCAACAAATGACATCCAATTCCGAAGGTAAGTCTTCTTTGGAAGATATAGTTAAATATTTAGCCACTAACACCATGACATTTTTGCAAGATACTCAAGCTAGTATTCAAAATCTTGAAAATCAATTGAGTCAAATGGCAACAACCATTAATCAGTTAGAGGCACAAAGTTTTGGAAAATTTCCAGCTCAATCAAAAATTAATCCCAAACAAAGTGCTAAAGCTGTCATCTTGCGGAGTGGTAAGGAATTGAAGGAACCATCTCCAAAGATCTCCAAGAGAGAAGTCGAAGAAGAAACAACAAAGGAAGCACCTGATCAGCCAGAGACAACGCAAACAGGTCTGCAGAATTTTGTTGTACAACCCTCTTTTCCTAGTCGATTCACCAAGGCAAGGAAAGAGGAATAAGAGAAAGAAATATAGGAGACTTTCAGGAAAGTCCAGGTAAATATCCCTTTGCTTGATGACATTGAACAAATCCCCTGTTATGCTAAATTTCTTAAGGAACTTTGCACTTCCAAACAAAAATTGAAATTTGATGAGAAAGTGAATTGGGGGAGAATGTTTCAGCCATATTGTAGAAGAAAAAGCTATCACCTAAATGTCAAGACCCAGGTATGTTCACTATCCCTTGTAAAATTTGTGATTTCAGAATTGAAAAAGCTATATTAGATTTGGTTGCATCAATACATGTCATGCCTTATGATGTTTACAAGTCTTTAAACGTGGGGCCTCTCAAAGAAACTAATGTAGTGATTCAATTAGCAGATCGTTCAAATGCTTATCCAAAGGGCGTGTTAGAGGATATCTTAGTTCAAGTGGGTGAAATGCTTTTTCCAGCTGATTTCTATATTTTGCAGATAAGGAGTGATGATTTATGTTCCTCAACTCTAATTTTATTTAGAATGTCGTTCTTAAAAACCACTAAAATAAAAATTGATGTTCATGATGGATCATTGACTATGGAATTTGATGGTGAATTAATTAAATTCAATATATACAATGCCATGAAATTTTCGAATAATGAATAACCTGTTGTTTCTATGGAATTTATTGACACTTGGGTGCAGGAAAATTCATCATTAAATGGAAGAGATGAACTTGAAACAATTTTGGAGATGGGAGACGCATTACAGTGGCAAACAATTACAGAATCATTACTGCCCAATAACGAACTTGAAGTGTTGTTTTATCATTTGGAGAAAACCAGGCAAGTGATAAAGGAATTGTTGTATGTGGAGCTGTCATGGAACAACTCCAAGCTTCTACCTTCGTTGATTAAGCCGCCTACATTGGAGTTGAAGAGTTTGCCTAGCCATTTAAAATACATATTTTTGGGTGAGCAAGATACGTTACCTATCATAATCTCTAATAAATTAACTCTTTTGCAGGAAAATTATTTGATTCAAGTGCTAAGGCAACATAAAGAAGCCTTTGGATGAACAGTGGCTGATTTAAAAGGTATTAGTCCCACGATTTATATATACCAAATATTAATGGAAGATGAAGCCAAGGAGGTAAGGCAACTCCAACGTCTTTTAAATCCACCCATAATGGAAGTGGTAAAAAAGGAAATCTTGAAACTTCTTGATGCTGGCATCATTTATCCCATTTCAGATAGCAACTGGGTAAGTCCAGTCCAAGTAGCTCCAAAGAAAAATGGGGTAACTGTGATAGAAAATAGTGATGGTGAGTTGATATAACTCATATTCAAAATGGGTGGAGAGTTTGTATAGGTTATAAGATAAATTTGGTTACTAGGAATGACCATTTTTTGCTTCCGTTTATTGATCAAATGCTTGAAAGACTTGCAGGTAAATCTCACTATTACTGTTTAGATGGTTATTCAGGGTATCACCAGATTTTGGTTGCACCAAAGGATCAACAAAAAACAACTTTCATATGTCCATTCGGCATCTTTGCCTACCAAAGAATGCCATTTGAGTTATGTAATGCACCAGCAACATTTCAAAGGTGTATGGTAAGTATTTTCTCTAACCTTGTGGATAATTGTATGGAAGTTTTCATGGATGATTTCTCAGTTTATGGAGAATCTTTTGAAACTTGCATTATCAACCTTGACAAAGTGCTTAAACGTTGCATTGAAACTAATTTAGTTTTAAATTATGAAAAGAGCCATTTTATGGTTGTTCAAGGCATAATTTGGGTCATACAGTCTCATCTAAGGGAATTGAGGTCGATAAGGCTAAGATAGATGTTATCAGATATTTACCTTACCCCGCTACTGTGCGGGAACTTCGCTCTTTTCTTGGTCATGTAAGATTCTATCGGCGATTTATCAAAGATTTTTTGAAGATTGCGTAACCCATGTGTATACTACTCCAAAAGGACGTGAAATTTGATTTTGATGAGCCATGCAAGATTGCGTTTGATAAACTCAAGGAATGACTCACTACAACTCTAATCATTCAGCCACCGAAATGGGACATTCCCTTCTAACTAATGTGCTATACTTCGGATTATGCAGTTGGCAAATGGTGGACAAAGTACCTCATGTCATTTACTATGCTTCTATGACACTTAACGATGCTTAAAAGAATTATTCCCTGACAGAGAAAGAATTATTGGCTGTAGTTTTTGGGTTGGAAAAATTTCAATCTTACCTATGGGGTACACGGGTGATCATTTATTTAGACTATGTAGCTCTGAAATATTTGGTGACTAAGAAAGAAGCAAAGCCAAGGTTGATTCGGTGGATCTTATTCCTATAAAAATTTAAGTTGGAAATACGCGACAAGAAGGGAACTGAAAATTTAGTGATCGATCATCTCAACAGGCTCACTCCAACCAATGCATCTAATGTTCGCCAAGACGAATTTCGGGATGAAAGTCTCTTCCCAATTCAACAGGTAATTCCATAGTATCTACAGAATCTGATTTGAATACAGACTCAATACATTTAGGATTTTTATTATTTAAGGAATCAAGTTGTTATTTTTTAAGTAGGGATCTTCTGCCTGATTTCGTATGTTTCTAAAAAAGACCAGATATGGAGACTATGTGTTTTGCTATTCTTCTGTTGGGTTTTACCTCTGTTATGAGTAGCTAAATTCTTTTTCTTAGTTGAAGGGAACCACGTTATCATCTAGTATCTGTGAGATTTCTGAATAAAGTTTATTTCATTGATGAATATTATGTGTCTTCCGAATTACTTTTCATGATTGAATTGATTGATCTCCACGGTGCGGCAACTAGGAATTGATCAATTTAATTTACAGCCAGATTGGTAGGATTTGATGTTCAATTTTGCTAATCCAAAGTGGCAATTAGGGTTACCATCTTTACGTTAGAGATTGGAAATTTTAAAAAGATACTTATCTTGACTAAATACATGTTATACATGTGTTGTCTTGCTCATTGGTTTTCTTAGTTCTTAAATCTATTAATCAATCAAACTTAAGATCATATCTAAGTTATTGACTAATAAGAGTGTTTAGAATACATGTTTCTATTCATTTAATCTTAAGAGAAAACATCACCCAATGAATGTTTGTTAATGGACTTAATTTTATATCGATGATCCATATTAGGACGATAACGTAGGTGACCCAAAACTAAGGTTTGTTATTAATTTTCCAAATTTGAATTTTTTTCCAGTATTTCCAATTTTTGTCATTTTTTTTAAGGACCGATCCCTACTGTTTACTACTAAATTAATTTGTGTTGCAAGAAGTTAGTTTTTTTAATATTTAGTTGCAAGCAACAATATTACCAATAGACAAAGAAGAGACCTCGTGGATGAACCATCAAAAGCACCGCCAAGAGAAATCAATAGAGAGATTCATCTCTGAGGTCAGTCTTTAGAGTGAACTGAGCAAAACTCGGATAAATTAGTTCCCTTCCTTTAGCACAGATTAAGCAGATGCAGAAAAGAGGGCAGATTTTGATCCTCCAAAGAACAAGCTGTGGTACAACGTACAATCAAAATTAAGCTATGGGTATTCATAGCTATACTTCAGAAAAAGATTACAAGAACGTAACATGATATAGAAAAATAAAAACGTCGACAGATTTTGGCAGAACAAAGATGCATATGTGAGCTAATCTGTGTTAAAAGTACCTACATGTAAGTGTCCCACGTCGGAGAAAGAGGAGAAAAAAGATTAACATATAAGTCTAATGGGCTACTCCACCTATTGCCACTTGGTTTTAAGTTGGAAACTCACTTGGGCTTGCGTGTGGTCTAACTTTCCTTCTCGTGTGGACCCGTAGGTCGATTGCAAATTTAACATGCTATTAGAGCCAAAGAAGATCTTGGCCTACTATTTTCCCTAGAAGGAGGTCCCTTATTTAAGCAACTGAAGAAGAAATTGAAGTCTACATAGAGTAATTGACCCAACAGTATTGTCCTCAACAGAAGTCTAGCCTTGATGAGGATTGTCTACGCACTTTCTAGATTACCTAAGTAAAAAGAGACTCACGTGTAAGAGGGAGTGTTAAGAGTACCCTTCATGTGCGTGTCCCACATCGGAAGAAGAAGAGAAAGAAGACTAACATATAAATCTAGAGAGCTACTCTACCTATCACCAATTAGTTTTAGGATAAAACCTTACTTAGACTTGTATGTGATCTAACTTTCTTTCTCGTATGGGCCCGTAGATCCATTGCAAATTTAACAATCTGATACGAGTGCCATCGAAATCACTGGCCCAAATTCAATAATCATTTACAAATATGGAAACATAGACAATACTAAATGGTGTCAAATAAACGTGAAATAAGGCTAGTGCTTAATTTTTTCTTAACGATTTGTCAAAGCCGAAAAGTAAATATAAAATACCTTTTACATTATAAATATTTATAATAAAAATAAAACAATCTTATTCGAAACGGTGCAACCTTACTTACA
>JANKOE010000008.1:64313527-64333878 GCA_026284465.1 Erythroxylum citrifolium | reverse complement strand
TATATAGTAGTTTGTGTTAAGTTTTCAGAGTGATGTACAGACTGAGAATACTGACAGTTATGTAAATTACTGAGTTTGCTGTAATGAAATGGAAAAAGTTTGGTTTTAAAAAGTTGCAATTTAATATTAATGTTTTATTATTGTGATGCCATGAGGAGTATAGTAATGTTCGTTCGTAGTTCTCTCTTATCGTAGGATACGTACCGGAATGACCTACGGGCGTCCCGGTAGGTACTCTACAGTAAAGGGCGCTACAGTAGATATCTTCAATCTTCAATAAGTAAATCAATGCCTCCTATTAGTTCGAGGGAAGAAAAGAAAAACAATTGTAAGAGTAAGGATCACAAGTACTTTTTTGTTAAAGAACATATTTTTAATTGAGAGACAAAAGCTTTTAAAACTTTAAAAAATCAATTTAAAATGTTATTTTTAATGATGAGATATATGTACTAAATACCACGTGAATATTCATTTATTAACTACAACAACAAAAACTAATATTTTGAACTGAATTACTAAGATCTTAAAATATTGATCATTCAATTAAAAATTTTAAAAGTTTAAGCACTGAATCAAAAAAAATCAAAAGGTTAATCCCTTTATGATTCGTTATCCCTTTACGTATCGACCTTAACTTAAAAGTTAGGCCTTTCGCCCGCCTGGAAGGCATTCAACACCGATTAGACGACTCGGACTTGCCTTCTCTTCGGGCTCTGGAGGAGGAGCTTCGCTATGATTTGGAACAGGTGTTGTATCAAGAAGAACTCTACTGGCACCAGTGCTCCCGGAGTCAATGGTTACTTCACGGCGATCGTAACACCAGCTATTTCCATACACTCATGAAATCCAAACACAGACAAGGTCGTGTTGCTTCCCTGAAAGCTCCTAATGGCACCATTATCTCCAACCCTGTGGAACTCCGACGGATCGCCTCCCATTACCTTAAGCACCTATATCGTGCTAAACCACACCAGTTCCCCGGCTGGGGTGTCCGTGGCCACTTTCCCACCCTTCCATAACATGCCTCGGCGAAGCTAAGCCAGCCTTTTCATCCTGATGAGATCAAGACTGCTTTCTTCAGTATGGCCCCCAACATGGCCCCGGGGTTTGACGGGTATACTGCTCTTTTCTATCAGTCCCAATGGGATACTAACGGTCCCTCGGTGTCTACCTTCCTGCACCAAATTTTTCGCCACGAGACCTGGGAGACAGCCCTTAATCGCACCATTATGGTTCTCCTTCCTAAAACCCCGTCCCCCACCTCGATCACGCAATTTCGGCCCATTGCCTTATGCTCCGTTCTTTACAAAGCTATTACTAAGATCATAGTACATCGTCTCCAGCCCTATCTGGATACCCTGGTCGCCCCTATCCAGTGTAACTTTGTACCTGGGTGCCTTATCACTGATAATATCATTATCACCCAGGAAGTCATCCATTCCATGAAGCGGAAAACTGGGCGCAAAGGGTTTATGGCCTTAAAGATAGATCTGGAAAAGGCTTATGATCGGCTCTCATGGGAGTTTATCCCCGATACTCTTATTGACGTCGGCCTTCTTCCTACTCTAATCAGTCTTATCATGAAATGTGTCACCAGTGTCTCCCTCTAAGTGCAATGGCATGGCGACCTGAGCGAGGAGTTTCCCATCTCCCGTGGTATCCGTCAGGGTGACCCTCTCTCCCCGTACCTTTTTGTGCTGTGCATGGAACGGTTGGGACATGCCATTTCGCACGCGACTTCCTCCGGGCGCTGGCTCCCCATCTGCCTAAGCAGACAGGGACCCCCTGTCCCATTTATTCTTCGCGGACGATCTTATCCTTTTTGCTGAAGCCTCCCTCCCTCAGGTGGCTGCCATTACAGATGTTTTACAGGCTTCCGGCCAGCGCATCAATCAAGCTAAGTCTCGGTGTTACTTTTCCAGCAATCTCTCCTCTCAGATGACTCACTGCTTGAGCAGCGGCCTGGGGTTCCCGCAGACCGATGACCTTGGTCGGTACCTTGGTGTCCCTCTCCAGCATGACCGAGTCAATTGGCGCACGTATCAACACATTCTGAATAAGGTTCATCACCGGCTCACCGGTTGGTCTACCCACCTGTTGTCTTTCGCAAGCCGCATTACTTTAGCCCAATCGGTCATTGCAGTGTTGCCTAGTTATACAATGCAAACCGTTTGCCTTCCCCGTCGCCTATGTGACAAGTTGGAACGGATAATGCAACAATTTGTCTGGGGGTCCTCCAATGGGTCGAAGAAGATTCACCTTGTCAACTGGGAGGCCGTCTGTCAACCTAAAGAGTTAGAGGCCTCGGTCTCCGGCGAATTAGACAAACTAACAATGCTTTTCTCACCAAACTGGGCTGGACGATGCTTACGTAGCCTACCTCCTTATGGGTGCAAGTCCTCGCCGCCAAGTATCACACTGATGTCACTACTCTCCCATCTTCCCTTGGCACCACCGGCGGCTCCATGATTTGGCGAAGCATACTGGCAACGTGGCCCCAAGTTTTGCAAGGCCTTCAATGGATGATTGGTGACAGTAGACGTATTCGTTTCTGGTTAGACACTTGGCTGGCGGGAATCGGTCCCCTCCGATCCCAAACTCTTCTCCCACTTCCCGATTCCCTTTTACATCTTCGAATCTGTCACTATATCGACTCCTCCGGGAACTGGCTGGAGCACGACTTTCAATCCTACCTCCCCCCTCACATTTCCCAGATGATAACCGGTACGTTCCCTCCCAACCCGGATCTAGACCCTGATCAAATAATTTGGGTCGACACCGTAACAGGGCATTTTTTGGTTTCTTCCACGTACACCATGAGCATGGGCCATGACGAATCTTCGGGCCATGCGATCTGGAAAACTATCTGGACGTGGCCGGGCCCCCAACGCATTCGTTCCTTTCTCTGGCTATTAGCCCACGAACGGCTCCCCACCAACCTACATTGGGTCAGGATACATTGTACTTCCGACGCCTCCTGCTCTCTTTGCGGATTGGAGGAAGATTCTATACACGTAGTCAGGGATTGCCGACGAGCCTGTCAAGTTTGGAGCCTCTTCCCTCCGCCCACGAATCAGAGTGATTTCTTTGCCTTGCCGACTAGGGACTGGCTGATTTGCAACCTCTAACCTAGCCGTCACCTCCACGGGCACGCTTGGGCTACCTTGTTTGGCATTTCCTGTTGGTTCCTCTGGCAATGGCGGAACCGGACCCTATTTGGCAGTGGTTTTACGTGGCCTTCCTCACTCATGATGTTATTTTGTCTTATGCAGGTCAGCTCCAGACTTCCACAGGTAGTCCCCGGCGTGCCATTTCTATAAGGTATAGCGTGCGGCAGGAACAACTCATTGGGTGACGACCTCCCCCTCCCGGGTGGTTCAAGCATAATACAAATGGTTCCAGTAGGCGATCATCACAATTGGCCACAGCTGGCGGGATCCTTCGAGACAGTGCTGGCCGATGGCTCGACGGTTTCGCCAGAAGCTAGGTTGGTGCTCAGCGTTGACGGCAGAGCTATGGGGGGTATATACCGGACTCAATATAGCGTGGAACCAGGGTCTTCGCCATATCGAGCTGGAGTTAGACTCTAAAACGGTCTTTGATATCCTCTCCTCCTCCGATCGACGATCCCGGGCCCTTAATCCCCTCATCCGGAGTATTCATATGCTGCTCATCAGGAACTGGACTATTGTTCATCGCCTTGTCTATCGAAAGAGCAACAGATGTGTAGATTAGCTAGCCACGTACGTGGTGTAGTTAGCCCTGGGAGTTACCTATTTTGCTACCACACCCATTGGGTGCCACTTGATCCTCCTGGAGGATTTATCGGGCCTCTTTCGCCCACGTTTTGTTACTTAGTTTGTCTTTGTCCTTTCTCTTTTATCCAATAAAAAAAAACAAAATTCATAGAAGTTTGAGAAAACTAGATAAACGTAACAACTAAATTGCGTCAATTGAATCACAGGCCGCTTTGCACCCTTAACAATCATGTCGAAGACTCCTAACATCAGTCATGACCCGGTTGTCCGTCTATCAGGTTTTAATTCAAAATCATGGTTTATCTTCCGAAGCCCCACCATGTGTCTTTAAAATAAGATCCAGTCCCCTTCATGGTTCTAATTAACTGTTTGGTGCTTGCCTGATGTTTCCTCATCCTCCAAACAATATAAAGCCACTCTCAATTTGTATATATTTTTGGTACCTCAACAACAAATTTTAGCATTAATTGGAGTTTCTGATTATTTTATTGCAGAGGTTAACAGATTCCAAATGACACATAATAAAATCTAAAGGCCAAAACTGAAAAAAAAAAAAAGGGTCAAAGCCGAGGAAAGAAGTCATGAGCATATAAGTTCACATGCAACTTAAGAATGCAGCAGAATTATTTCCCAGTGGAAGATTTTGAGACATTTCTTCCTAATTACAATTGCAGAAGACGTTGCTGATACTCTTATCATTAATGTAATGTCTAGCCTTGCCATGATGCTTGATCATGATCCATTTGCTGGCCATTACCTAACGGAGAATTTATGTGATTAATATTGATAAAATCTTTGTGTAGAAATGCTTTAAGACCCAAGAAGTCTCTCGTCAAGTTATTATTGCCACCTCCATGTCGACTGCCAGTAGCAGGAACAACAGCCCTAGGTTCATTATCGCCTATGCCAAACTGAGACTCTGCTGACTTTGAGAGATTAACCTCAAAAAGTGACCCAGTAAACCCACTTGCAGTAGCAGACAGATCATGAGAGCTCATCATTCCCTGGACAAGAGAATTAGAGCCTGTTCCAGATCCTACAGTAGCTACCTGATTCATGATACCAGCAGAGGACAATGTAGCTTTATTGTCAAAAGACGCCAACCCATGGGCAAGCCCACTACTTCCTATCTCTTCACGTGAGGGCAAGCCGAAACCACAACCTGCAAGTGTGGACGAAGAACCAGATAATGTGGGACTGAACCCAGTTTCAGTCATGTGATGAGCTTGGTGGGGTTTAGGTGATGGAGAAGACTTGCTCATGACCACGCCCATCTGTGCGGCTTTCTGCAGCAGTGCAGTTGCAGACATGTGAGTTGAAGAAGAAGGGAGAGGTTTCTGGTATGAAGTATGTAGATGACTAGGGCTCGGGCTAGGTTTTTCAGGTTGTAAAAGTGACTTGTCTAGGCTATTAGTAAAGAGCTGAGATGAGGAGAGCTTGATTTGTGGTGTAACAGGACCAGCTTCGAATACGTTTGTACAAGTTAACCATTGGGGGATACCATCCGGTCCAGGATTAAAAAGATGGTGACTTTCTTGTTCGCTTTTAACAGATAGGGCATGCAAGTTAATTATATGAGAAGTTGAGGAACCATATTGTTGCTGATGGGAAGAGAGAAGAGGGTTTGCTTTGATTGCTTTGCCATTCTCTTCTGCTAAGGCATCGCAGAATGCCCTGTGAGTGATGAAACTATCCCTCCTGAAACCATAAAGACAAACACATACGAACAAAACTGTACACCCATCAAAATGCTGCAAATAGTGTTTAAAGTACCACACCCTCTTTACATCTTTCTCATATGTCAACTTTTTGTTTGTATTTTCTTTCTTTTCTTGTTCTTTCCATGGGGACAAAACCACAGTTGATTTAAGCATTAAAAGATTTTGCACTTTTTTAAGAGAAATTTTCAACTTAAAAAGAGTTACTTTCTCTGTCTGAACTTCACGAGGTTATGGCAACGTACCCGTCACGAGGTTATGGCAACGTACCTTATAAAATTATGTGAAACACAGGTTATTAATTATGTTTTTACAGAAGGAGCAGACGAGTAGGGCATTGTAGATTGTTAGAGCTACTAAAATAAACCTTGGAACTAAAAGGATAACAATAAGTCTAAACTACTTTGTTCCTGGAATGGGACTGGAATCTTTGGTTGTTGTTCGTACTTACCTAGAGAAAACGGTTCCACAATCACATCTATACTCTCTGGTGCCACAAATCTTGGAGTGAGCTTTCCAGTCAGATTGAACAGCATAACGCTTTGAGCACCTCTCACATTTCCACTTCTTCTCACCATGCTTTCTGGAAAAGTGTTTTTTGATCCCTGTAAGATCTCCGAGAGCTCTTGATGGATCGTGATGGGCACACGTAACTTCTGGGCACACGTATACTTTCCTCCTCACCTCTTTGTTTGTTCTTTGCTTCAATTTCCATGGCAGGTTATGCCCTCTTCTATGAAGTTGAAGGTTTTGATCTCTTTGGAACCCTTTGTTACAGATCTCACAGATGAATCTATTTGTCGCCAGTAGAGATTTAGGAGACAAAGCTATAACGTCTGCATCTGGATCTGATTGAAATCCCAATAACAATATAATTAAGGTTATAAATATACATGAAACTACTAAAAAAGTCCACTGAACATGGCTTTTCTTTTGCACCTGGGTTTGCGGGAAGACTTCTCTTCTTCTTTTGTACGGGTGGGGCTTGATTTGATGAAGCAAAGGATGGTTGTTGGTAAATGGTGGCAGTTTCGAACCTGTCACTGGCTGAAGAAGCACTTAGTTCTCCAGATGCAGAAGTCAAATTGGACATATTCTCTTCCATTATCAACTCTTTCATTCTCTTTCTCCACATTAAATTTCAGGGCTTTGTTCATTGACGATGACACAAACTACAAAATGAATTCATGAGGCCCAGCTCATTAACTTGTTATAACTGTACCACTGGGGTACAAATTGCTCTGGGATCAGTGAGTAAACCCTGATTTAGTAAGGTTAGTAAAGGTGGAAAGAGATGAAGGAAGCTAAAGTTTAGGTTCTCCTGAAAGTAGGTAAGTATTTCCTTGGCCAAGTCAGCTCCACAACACAACTTGCTTTCCGTCGGACTTCATAACCTTGAGAATTGAGAAGTATTCATAAGAATGAAGAACAATCAAAAGAAGAACAAGAAAAGTAAATCCAACTATGGGTGGAATAGCGCCAAACCTTAAAATCAACCACCCTCCTGTAACCTTGAACACCGCTGCTTAGAAAGTTGATCACACCCGGGAAAAGATTCAACAAAAGCTAGCAAAATACATGAATATATAACAACTAAACTTGATCTAACACCATGTCAATTATTATATGAATAGGTATAGACATGAGAAGAGAAAAAAGGAAGAGAGATAGTGAACAGATGTGAAGGAGAGATGATTCCTTTCAAGTCCTTTAGCCATCATCAAAAACCAAAACCCGAGCCAACAGGCTTGTTCTGACGTGCATTTTCTTGTCTTTTTCTTTGTTCTCTTTCCAATCCTACTAAACATAATTATCTCCATAATTGCTAGCATAATTATAATAAGAATTTACCCGTATTAATTATAAAGTTAGAAAGTTTAAACCTTTATGTTTAGCCTCACCAACTTTCCCTTCCCTCGAAAAGTAGCAGATTTAGTGAAAATGAGAGGAGAAAACTAATAATCAACACCCGAAATGGTATTAAAAAAAGAAGAAGAAAGAAAGAAATGATAGGAAGTTTGATTACAGACTTTTAACGAGGATGGGTAAAAGAGTTAAAAAAGCAAAACCACTTTCCTCCCACTGCACTGAACATGATTGGTTCAGTGATTGAATTCTAGCAGACATGCTAGCTCATGGGAAGTAATTAATCTACATATATTTCTTCTTTCAGGTACTCTCATGAATTTGTTCCTGCCAATTCTCTGATGTGTAGTATTGTATAAGAAACAATCTGTACTTGTCAGGTCATGGATGGATTTTATTTTACTTGAAAAGGTGTCCCCAATGCTTTGCTGCCCAACCTATCATGAATTGCAATTTCCAGAGAGAGGGGGGTTCTGCTTGTGCTTGTGGGGATCATGACTTGACTTCATAGAATTGGGCATTTAGCATTAACGTTATAACTACAGTCGGTTTTGGAGCATACACATCATAATTACCAACCATGCAGCTTCATCAATCTGTAGATACCAAAAAGAAATATTATAATCCATTACTTCATGATGATAAGTGCTACTTCCATTTGACAATTCAAATCTTAAAAAGAGTTGCAAAAAAGGAATTAATATTCTTGAAAGAAATCAACATAATCACAGCAGGGATAGATAATTAATGTAGGACTTTGAAGAATAGTTTGGATTGGGACGCAGGGACTATGGGGCACCACCATATATATATACAGGAAAACGCTACATACAATAGACCCCAATTTTGGTTTCTGGAGATATATTGTCGATATGTTTGTTAATGTGTTGACGGTGGTTTTTGTCTTCCTTCTCATTCGGTCTACACTTCCTTCTCATTCGTCTGATTAACTTCCATTCGTCCCTTTCAGCTTTATCATTCATTATTATACCAATTCTTTTCCTCCATTCTGCTTCCAGCTCATCGTTCCCTTTATTCATTTTGCTTCTACTTTGAAAGCAACTTCGATCCGTGACTTAACAAATCCTCCTTTTCTTTTAACAATAGGCTAGAACAGCAAATGAAGTAAATTTTCAAACTTAAAAAAATTGACAGCAAGTACTATCAATCTTCTGCAAAATTGACTTGAGATTACATGATATTATTTAATAATGAGATGCGATATCAGATGGTTATGCTTACGTATATATATATAACTATATTTTTAATTATTCCTTAATTCATCAATTTTTAAGATTTGACTTCTCTTTTCTCCTTTTCTATATTGAACTTTTGATACATAAATTCATAAGAAGTTTTAAATGTTAACTGATTTTTTCTATTTAATTTCAGAGTTACAAATATTGTTAATTAGCTTGTACTTAATTAAATATATAGGTCCTTTTCTTTTCACTAGTTTTCCTCATTCTCTGTTGTGCATGCATATAGTATAGTTACATTAAGATCTCGCATGTAAAAGTAATATAACAATTTTTAATAGTTGATCAATTAATTCTTGACAGTTAAAAGTAACTAATTCATTATTGATTAATAGCGTAAAAGTTTGAAGATTGGTTGGAGTATCAAAAAGCTCTCCTTTATTTGATTACAGTGAATGTATATATATACAACTGTACATTAATATGTTAGCTTAAATCTTGTCCTGAAATCATGTCTTTCCTTTTTACATTCCTAAGTTTTAGCATATGTTTGACTTTGATGGAATCCTTGAAATTGTGCTAGCTTGATAGGTGTGATCTGCACATCTAGAGGCTGTGATCATGGGCATATTGACTGCTTGCATTGGTCTGGAGGTTCTGCGTCTGCTGGTGTGGATTGCTGGAGGTTCTGCATCTGTTGGTGTGGACTGCTGCTAATACCCCCCCTCAAGCTAGAGGTATCAGTGAGAACTCGTAGCTTGCCTTTAAGGTCAGCAAAACGAGTGCTTGAAAGAGATTTGGTGAAAATGTCTGCAAGTTGGTCATGAGTGGAGACATGATAGACACGTAAGTGATCAGAGTTACATTGCTCCCGTGCAAAATGATAGTCACATTCGATGTGCTTGGTACGAGCCTTGAAGGCAGGATTATAGGCCAGATAGGCAGCACACCAGATAGTTGTAGGAGAATGTAAGAATTGTCCCAATTCAGTTAGAAGAGACTTTAGCCATAGATACTCAGCAGCCGCATTAGCCACATGCCGATACTCAGCCTCCGTAGATGATATAGCAGCCGTGGGCTGTTTCTTGGGCGACCAAGCCACTAGATTTTTGCTTTAAAAGGCAACAAAACCGCCTGTTGATCTTCTATCGGTTTGATCTACAGCCCAATCGGCATAAGTGAACAGTTGGAGCATGGAGGTGGAACTAGGAACAATTAAAAGTCCTTGGGCAATGGTGTCTTTGACATACCTCAACACTCGCTTGTAATGTTGCCAATGAGCATCAGTTGGACATAACATAAATTGGCTAAGTTGATTGACTGCAAAAGATAAATCTGGTCACGTAAGACAAGCATATTGCAATACACCAATGGTTCTTCTGTAGATATAAGGATCAAATAAGGGCTCACCATCAGTAGCACCAAGTTGAAAAGAGGTTGGCAATGGAGTTTTAACTGGCTTGGCACTATCCATATGTGTGACTTTGAGCAAGTCCTAAAGATATTTCTGTTGAGATAACAAAATGCCATTACCATGCTGCTTGATTTCAATTCCCAAGAAATATGTTAGAGGTCCTAAATCGCGCAGCTCAAATTCTGTGGACAAAACATGAGTGAAAGATTTGAGCAAGTCATTGCTGCTTCCTATCAAGATGATATCATCTACATAGAGAAGAAAATAAAGGACGTAATGGCCTTGATGTAAAATGAGCATGGAGGTATCAGTATTGGATGTGTTGAAGCCTTGTTGCACCAAAAATTGAGACAAACGGGTGTACCATGCACGCGGAGCTTGTTTGAGACCATATAGAGATTTTCTAAGCCTGCAAACATGATCAGGACAACTAGGATCGACAAAGCCTTGTGGTTGTGACATGTAGACTATTTCCTCAAGATTACCATTCAGAAAAGCATTCGAAATATCTAATTATCGAAGAGACCATCCATTGGAAATAGCAAGAGAAAGAATTAACCTGATGGTAGTTGGCTTGATTACGGGTGAAAAGGTTGCTGAATAGTCGAGGCCTTTTTGTTGAGTGAAGCCTTTTGCAACAAGCCTAGCTTTCAATCTCTCCACTGTTCCATCAGCATTATGTTTGATACGATATACCCATTTGTTGCCCACCACATTTGCAGCTGCTAGTTTGGGAGCTAATTCCCAAGTTCTATGCTTTAAAAGAGCAAAAATTTCAGTACTTATAGCCTGCCGCCAGCCTTGGTATTTCACAGCTTATGTAAAGGACGTAGGCTCAAAAAAGTTTGTGATAGAATCGGTGCTGGCCAGAACAGATGAATTTAATATTTTCTTTTTAGGGTGAGGGAGGAGGACTTTGGGATGAGTTCGCAGGGGCTCACGTTGCTGTGATAATACAACTGGCAGGTCAGGGGTAGCAATGGTTGGCACGGATTCTGATGGCATTCCTGTTGAAGGTGACAAAGCAGGACTGGACGTGGCAGGTGGAACATCCGAAGGATAGTTAGACGTAGCCAGAGATGGCAACTCGATAAGCTAGACAGCTGGCTTCGGAGGCTGAAGCGGCGACTGTGGAGAGATAGTTAGCCAAGTTTCTATGACTGCAGCAGGCTTGAATGTGGATGGTTGTTGTGTGGCAACCTCGTGATACAAAAACTTGCTTTCATCAAATTGAACATACCTGTAGATATATGTTTTGTTGTGTCTAGGATCAAAGTAAATATAACCCAAGTGATCAAGAGATTTGCCAAGAAATACACAAGGTGTAGACCTGAAGGAGAATTTGTGCGAGTGATATGGCCTTAATAAAGGATAAATCGTGCTACCAAAAATTCTCAATGTAGTATAGTCAGGCACATCATCAAATAATTTTTCAAAAGGTGAGATATTGCCCAGCACAGTAATAGGAAGCCGATTGATAACACGAATAGCATTTGCAAAGGCATATGACCAGAAACGTAAAGAAACCTTCGAATGGGCTAATAAAGCTAAACCAATGTCCACAACATGTCTGATTTTTCTTTCTGCAGTGCCATTTTGCTCATGTGTGTGAGCACAAGCTAATTTGTGAATAATTCCACAATCTTTGAGAAAGCTGGAGACATTTCTGAATTCACCACCCCAATCAAATTGAAAGGCTTTAATTTTAGAATTAAATTGTAATTCAACCATGGCTTTGAATTGAACAACTGCTTGGAAGACATCACTTTTCAATTTTAAAGGATATAGCCAAGAGAATCGTGAAAAATCATCAATCAATATCAAAATATACTTGTATCCATTAATAGAATTTTGTGGAGCAGGACCCCATACGTCACCATGAATAAGATCAAACTTGTTTTGAGTCACAGTACCTGTAAGAGGTAAGTTTATTTTACTAAGCTTTCCTAAACAACAAGATTCACACTTTTGTTTTGGGACCTCTTTTATTGAGCAAGGTAAATGAAAATGTTGAACAATGAATGATATTTTAGCAAACTGAGCATGTTCCAATCTAGCATGCCAATCTACAAGACTCACTTTCTGTGCAAAAAATGCATGTGGTTGCTTGAATACTCCATAATGTTTATAAACACTTGAGTCAGCTGGACCCGTGAGCATTGTTTGTTTGGTTATCTGATCCTTGACAAAAAAATGAGAATCATGAAACTCAAAATAGCACTTGTTATCCTTGGCAATTTTATTAACGGATAGCAGTTGATTAGTGATAGCAGGCACATGAAGAATTCTTTTTAGTAGCAATGGACGAGTTTTAGTGATAAGAGAAGATTGTCCAATGTGACCAATAGATAAACCTGAAGCATTACCTAATATCACATTATCGTGGCCTTTTTAATCTTCATAAATGCTCAGGCTAGCCAAATCAGGAGTCATATGATGGCTCGCAGCGCTGTCAGCCAACCAATCATTTTTTCCTAAAGCTTGATTGATGTTAGCCACATTTTCCGTAGGTGGAACATAGTTCTAATCAAAGCACTTCCTACAGGTGTTTGCTTGATGATTATTAAGGTTGCATATTTGACATGGATTGGGAAAGCACCGTTTGTTATTTTTGTTGTTAAAGTTTCCTCCTTTGCCTTTGTTATTGTTCTTGTAATATCCACCAGTGGTCTGTTTGGGCTGGAAGCTTTGTTGCCATGTCATGTTTGCAACTATAGGTCCTGCTTCCTTGAGTTCTGCATTAATATTTCATGAGAAATCAATCTGCCAGATAGATCAGAGAATGATACCTGTGACTTTTTGGCACTAAAAGTAGCGACAATTGGGTGATAATCAACGGGAAAAAGTCTGAAAATGTTTGCATTGAACTCCACAGTACTGATTGGAGTTCTTGCTGCAGCAAACTCATCAGATATGGATTTGGCTTCCCTAAGGAATTGGGCCATAGATTTTTCTTCAGGTGAGATATTTTGTAACGCCATGTGCAATGGCACTTGTCTTGCACTGCATCCTACACCAAACACTTCAGCTAACGAGTTCCATGCATCACTAGCAGTTTCAAGACCTGTGATATAAGGAAAAACTTCTTCTGTCAAGGATGACAAAATCCAACTAAGGAGTAACTGATCCTGCTGGAACCATTGAATGTATTCAGGATTTGGTTCAAGAGTTTGTGAGGTGTTTCATTGGATCCAAGGTTTGGGTGCAAGTGTTCCATCAATGTGATTGGATAGATTATAACAATTGGTTATAGGCTTAAATTGTGTTTTCCAAGCTAGATAATTTGTCAGTTTCAATTTCACCGAGAAAGAAAGTTGAGCATGTGGAAGTGTTGTTGCAATAGATAGACTGGAATTGATCAAGGCTCCAGTCGTGTTTGAAGATGCTAAACCAGAAGATAGTGAGTCCATATTGGGCTTTGATACCATGTAAAAGTTTGAAGATTGGTTGGAGGATCAAAAAGCTCTCCCTTATTTGATTATAGAGAATGTATTATACGTTAGCTTAAATCTTATCCTGAAACCATGTCTTTCCTTTTTACATTCCTGAGTTTTAGCATGTGTTTGACTTTGATGGAATCCCTGAAATTGTGCTACCTTGATAGGTGTGATCTGCACAACTGGAGGCTGTGATCATAGGCATATCGACTACTTGCATTGGTCTGGAGGTTCTGCGTCTGCTGGTGTGGATTGCTGGAGGTTCTGCATCTGCTGGTGTGGACTGCTGCTAATAAATAGGAAGATAGATAAAAACAAATTTGTACGATATAAATATATATATTACTAGTTTACTAAATCTAATTTAATTTCGTTATGACTTTAATTGATTTTAAAATCCTTTTTAGAGTTTAAAATCCACAAAACTACATTTATACATGTTTGACTACGTTGACATGATTTCTCACTATCTAATTTCAAAACATAGGTTCTACTTTTTTGCACAGTAAGAAACAAGTTGAGAATAGGGATGGCAATGGCAACCAGGCCCACCAATTCATTTAAAATAATTATGTAAAATTAAAATTATAAAATAACTTTTTTTAATTGGGTCATGGCCTGAGTTACCCATGTTAGAGAAGTACTTTAAAGACAATCACCTTTAGCACTTATTGTACAAATCATTTTATGATTAATAAAGGCATTTTTCATTATTTCGATGTTCATACATTTATAAATTTGATGTTGATCTTAAATTGATTTAATGAAATCCTTGATACAAAACATAGCATGGAGGAAATCATGATGAGATCATGATAATGAGATTACTATCATGTTTAATTATGTTAGTTTCTAAACTTTCCCTGGTTATAGGATTAATGAAATGAGATATCGTTAATCTGGATAGACTAACACATGTTACACTCCTTGATTGGATCTAGCACTAGATCTCATAAGCTGTAGACATGAGTTGGTTAGAGTTAACATATGGATGCTTACTAAAGTAGTAAGTACATTGGATTAACCTATTATGAGACAATCATATGGATATTCTATTCCAGTGTCAATGATAGTCTCAGCATAGCAATGGTGAAAATATCTTTTGACTTAAGGTGCTTAAGGATATCTCGGATACTAATCCTGTGCTTTGACTCCATTCATCGGTTCCTTTCAGGGGTTACTCATGGGGTGGTGATTAGGTACAACTTGAAGTATTTGAAGGTAAAGTATGCATTTGTTTTGACTCTTTTGTAGATGCCAAAGTATGCATAGTTCCTAAAAGAGATTATAACCAATAAGTGAAATAGAGTAACAATTAAACTATTATATAAAATGAAGAGCACTCTAGTATCCTTTAAAACAAGCTACCACAAAAGCTAAAATATCTAAGAAATTTTAATATTCTTTGCCTTATTGTTAGTTATCTATTTATAAGGCATTGAGTAATATTAGAGCTAACACTAACTTGATACCCTACTTTATTTTTTAAAAGTTAAAATTGGAGGAACCTAAACTAAGACAAATTTACAATTAGCTAATAGATCAATTAAGCATTGTAAAGGCATTATTGGATATGTTTTGTTAAAGTTGGTAGGCATATTTTTTTATTTTTGTTATTTTTGATATGGAAAAAGTATCGAGGTACCTCTAATCTTATATTGACCCTTACTTTCTATAGCAAAAGCCACAATAAATGTTTATAAAAGGAATTTGATATTTAAGGGTAGAGATGAAGAATTGATTTTCAAGATTTCAAATACAATGAAGCACTACATCTCAATTGATGATTCTTATCATTCTCTTAATGTATTAGATGTTGAAATCTTTGATTCTTTAACATAATTTTACGTAAGGACACCTTGGAGTATTACATCATGAAAGGAGAGAAAATTGACAAGAAAATAAATAATTACATGAGTAAGTAGCCTATTTGGAGGAGAATGAAAATGTTACAAAGAAAAAGGATCTTAAAGAGGATTTGGTCTTAACCTAGGAAAAAGTAGAATCATACATAGAGGAAACACTAATCTTGAAGTTCTAGCAATTATTACATCATCTTTAATATGCCTTTTTGAAAAAAAAAACTCAAAGTCATTAGTGATTATTTTAGTTTTGATAATAAATTAATAAAAAGAGAAGTTTTTATAGTGTGACATATTGGAAGGCATTAACATGGAAGACATTAGATATAAAAGGGATAAATCCTTCCTACTATACTCATAAAATCTTTATGGAAGAAAGTAATAAACATGTTGTATAACCTATAGTGGAGATTGAATTTGAATATAAAGGGTTCCATGAAAGTAGGAAACCATTAAACTACTTAAGTATGATTTATCCAACTTGTAATATCTCTTTGATGAGTCCTGTATATGTGGTTCAGAAGAAAGAAGAGATGACAATTATTCTGAATAATAAGAACAAGTTGATTCTAATAAGGATTGTCACTACTTTGAGGATATACATTAATTATAAGAAAATAAATTATGCAATGTGCAAAGACCACTTCCTTCAACCATTCATTGATCAAATGATGGATGAACTATCAGTGCATATGTATTATTATTCCTCATATGGATATTCAAATTACTTTCATAGTATAATCACACATGAGGATCAGGAAAAGACTACATTCACATGCCTATATGGAACATTTTCATATTTAAGAATGCCATTTGATTTATGCAATGCATTTATAACAAATTAAAGGTGTATAATAGCTATCTTCAAGGATTAAGAATTTGTAAAGGTATTTATAGATGGCTTTTTTATTTTTTTGGTGATTCTTATAAAGCCACCATAATTTAAAGTAGATGCTCAAAAGGTGCAAGGAAACCAATTTAGTGTAAAATTAGGAAAAGTATCACTGTATGGTAAAAAAAGGGGTAGTATTAAGTCTTAAAATCCCATATCGAGGAATCAAGGTGGACAAGGAAAAAGTTGAGGTAATTAAGCAACTATCACCACCTACATAGATTAAGGAAATCAGGAGTTTTTTAAAAAGAAATATTAGTATAGATGTTTTATAAAGGACTTCTATAAAATATTTTATGTGTTTTACGTTAACCACAAGTGCATAACATAGTTATAGCTAGTACTAATAAGTATGGGTAGATCCTATGAGGATTATGAATAGTAGTGTTAATTGTCTTTCCAATATCTAATCTAACTAAATGAGTAACTTATTTAAAAAAAGCAAACTAACTAAAATAACAAATTAGAGTTAATCATCTAAAGGAATAGATAAGACTTAGATGTAGAATCCTCCTAAAAGTTCACTATGCCTAAATTTATCTTAATTTGATGATTAATCCTAGTTACTTGGATTGATAGGAATGACTCATTTACAAGCATATTCTCTCTTAAGCAATATAGTCCCTATCCTAAAGTTGAATTGACCAAAATATCTTTATAATCAAAATAATTTAAGAATGCATTAACTCAATTTGTGAATTCCTATAATAGATTTCAACCTAACTCAAAAAGATCATGTATTTCTCTCTCAAGAAACCCTTATAATCCTTCTCATTCATGTTGTGATTGAAACATGCAAATAATCTCTCGATCTTGATGTATAAATTTGATTATTGAATCTTCTACTTTCGTTACTTCAGTTTAACATAATATATAAACATGAACAATCCCTAAGAAAACTAGAAACTTTCATTAAACAAAGAAATCAATTCATAACATAATTTTTAGGTTTCATCATATCTAAATATATATCCTACTTTAGTTCAAAACAAAATAAAGAAAACCTGTAAAGAACAATAAAAACTAAGAGATAAGAATGAGCTCATACTTCTTAAATCTTAATCCTTCTTGATTAATCATAATGGAATCTTTCTTTTCTCCAAGATTGCTTCTCCTTGATGTGCTCTCGAGTCTCTTTTACTTTGGGATTGATTTCTAGTCCTTGCATATTTCTCTTTTCCTTGTCTCTTCTCTTTTACTGTCTTTTTATCACGAAATCTAGAAATTTGGTCAAAATGATTCAAACACGACCGTGTGTTACTTTACACACCTCTCAAATACTTTCGTAAAAATTACTACCAACATGAGTCTAACATGACTCCGTATTGATCCTAATTATTCTAGCTGAAAATAGGAAGAAACAAAATGAAACGACATAAAACATAAGTTGAATATGGGTCTCTACTAGTCCCATGTTCTAGTAAAAGGTCCTATATTTTCCCTATGGGGGCAACATAAGGACCAATATTGATACGTGTTTAGAACACGGGTTTATATTTGTCCCATGTTCTAAAACACATATCCATAATAGTCCTCATGTTGCCCCATTTTTAGTAACATGGTTCCATGTTGGTGCTATATTTTTATTCCTTCCTCTAAAATCATCTCATAATCATTATAACTCAATCATACATGAATTCATTCATTCTTCATTAGAGAGCTAGAAAAAGGCCTTTAAATAAACCCTAAACCAAAATTAAGAACCAAATCCCATATAAATCATTAAAACACAAGCTAAATGCTCTCTAAAACATACTAAGAACATAGTGCAATTAGCATTTATCAATAGCTTGGCCCTTTACTAACTTACTGCCTAAAGATGTTCCATTTGTTTTTTTTAACCATTTTACTTTGATGCTTTCATACAGTAGTATTAAATTGGAACCTTCCCTTTGAGCTAATGTGTGATGCAAGTGATTTATTGTTAGAATGGTGCTTAGGTAAAGGTAAGATAAGCATTTTCAGCTAATATATTATGCCAAAAAAAACTTTGATTAATGCTTAATAAAATTATACAACAATCAAAAAATAGTTTTTAGATGTAATCTTTCACTTGAAAAAAATCATATTTTATCTCATCTTATCCAATGGTCATAGTCTATATGAATCATTATGCAAAGATGCTAAACATTGGTTTATTAGATAGATTTTGTTAATACAAGAGTTTGACTTAGAGATTAAGGAAAAGAAAGGAGACAAGAAATTAGTAGCATACCACTTATCCTACGAAAAAATGTACAAATACAAAGGAGCTGATTGAACGAGACATGGTGAAACCATCCTTGATAAACTATATTTTGTAGAGTTATATGATTCCACCCCTTAGTTTGCTAATTATTCTAACTATTTAATAGGTGAGATTCTCCCTAAATGTACCTTACGTAAACAAAAGAAGAAATTACAGTTGTAAAAACTTTAAAAGAGCGCTTGTTGGTTGGCAATCCTACTATTCTTTTTCAGTACTTTAAATCATTTTCAATGATAAACATTTTTGTAGGATTTAATTGCAATAATTTTGTTATAATAATGGTTTAATAAATTTATATTTCTAATTGATTTTTTTTTGCGCTTTGATTTTATAGTAGTTAGGAAGAAAGGGAAGCCAAGAATGCTCTTAAAGAGGAAACTCGAAAAGCAATTGATTTGCACAATTCAATGAACAAGCCAAAGAAAAACATTCACTGGATGACGAACCTGGCATGGGCAAGCCCATATCTGATATCTCAGATTGTGTTTGTATGTGAAATTAAAAAAAAAATATCTAGAAAAAATCATGGCTGGGATATGAACGTGTCCTAGATCATGTTTATATTAAAAACTAAAAAAATTATCCACAAAGATCCACAGCTTGAGACGCATTCCTATCTCAAAACATATACTTTGTGCACTTGAATAATTTTACTACTGAGAGATCTATGGTTTGGAACACACTCGTGTCCTAAATTATATTTATTTGTAAAACTAAAATATTTTAGATATAAAGAATCTCAGCTTGGGAGTGGGACAAGCACGTAAATATTGTTTGGAATATGTTCATATGGAAAACAAATCTAAAGAGATCCATGACTTGCCTTTCTATATATATTTGCATTTGACAGCGAGAAGCAGAAAATTCGTTTTTGATTTTAAAAAAAAGATTGATGGCTTGAATGTCTAAGTCGTACCTTGAGAAATTTAAACAGCCTCATTTATGACACAGCCTATTTTTCTCCATTCGACTCTCTCTCCCTACCTACAACTCGAAATCCTTATTTATTCCTTACCCAAGCAAAAACATATTCGATCTTCGACACTTTCAATCTCCTTTCACCAAGATTTATCCATTTTTTTCCTCCACAAAGTAAAATTTTTCGCTAGTTAGGGGCATCAAGTTCACAACTTTGAGTGCCTTCAACACCATCACTTCCTCTAAAGCTACAAATCCAGTAAGAAAATGAGTTCTAAGACATCTTCAAGTGAAAAAAAAGGTTTGAATGACACGCAGGGAGTCAAGCTCCTAATAACCACTGGTTATCGCCATCAATGAATACCCACTTTCGGTATTCAGTAACCTAATACACAGTCACATTTATGAAATTCTTAAATCTTGATCTTTCAAATTAAGCAAGAGTATGGATTAACCGGAGACAATAAGCATGGCAGAGGAAGTTAGGATGTATTGTAGATAATGTTGGTTAGACAATATTTTTTAAAGTGGTAGAGAATGCTTATTGGGATATAGACATAAATCTTGATTACTTTTACGAGCTGTTTGGAAACTTTTAAATTGAATTCATTAACGAATTAGATTCAATTACATTAATGAGGTTGGATTGAATTCAATTTATACTGTTTTGGACAAACTCAGTAATAATAGAAATAAATTCAATTACACTGTTTGAAATGAGAATGAATATAGTGAGAAGTGAGAATGAATATTATTATTATTATTATTATTGTTGGTTAAGAGGAATGAATGATTACTATTACCATTAACAGTAGTTGACTTGTAAAAACTATTGAGAAATAAAAATTTATTATATTTTAATTAATTAATTAACCATATTTTAATTACTTATATTGTAATTAATCAATTACAATGTAAAACCTCTATAAATGAATATTTTTGGGACTTGAAAAATTATTATTTTATACGAAGTTATTAATTTATCGATAAATGAATATTTTATTAATTTATCGATAAATTAATATTTATTAATTTATAG
>JANKOE010000008.1:64260000-64277927 GCA_026284465.1 Erythroxylum citrifolium | reverse complement strand
TGTACAGTTATTTTTCATGTGCAACATTTCACTGTTCAACAATAAAAATATGTATGCAAATGTTCAATCAATCCTAATCACTCTCACCCATTTCTAAATTACTATTTCACCCTTCCCGTCGGGGGTAGGATGTTACATCTACAATATAATTTGAAAATATTTGTTTATGTATTTTGAAATAGTTATTTGCTATAAGTTATTATGTATCTATTATCTAATAAGTAAGCATGTTACTAAGTTGTCCATAAATTATTTTTTAAATATCGATTTATTGTTTTATTAAGAGAAGAGAAGAAGAGTTTAAAAAAAGGAATAAGAAAGAAGATTATCCTTATTGAAGTGTTGAATCATTTTAGCAATACATCTGTTTAGTGTGTATTATATATTGTTATATAAATATTTTACCAAATTGCATACAAATAATTATATATCTAAGTATATAACTGACTTCAAACAAGAAACGCCTTGGTTTCGGGTTGCTAGCTCAACTCCATGTTTCCTCCTCAAATGACAAAATTGTGATCTTCAGGTGTCACATGCGGCTCCTTCCCATGAGGTTCTTCAGGATAGGGTCTCAGTTGATGATCTGTCATATTCAACATCTTTCCTATCCTCTGATTTTCAATCCTGACTGAGTCCATACACTCTGGAAAGATCTTAGATGTCTATTCGCCTTTTTCTTCCTCATTTAATTCTTCTAGTCTACTATGTAAAGGTGAAGAGTTAGTCCCAACAAAAATAATAAACTTAGTATTCACCTTTAAGCTAAATGATATGTCTTTTCCTGGTTCGAGCTCTTCCTCAACTTCTTCTTCACATGAAATTCCTTGAGTATTGCTCTCAAAATTCTCAAGCTCATCGTCACTCTGTAAGGTTTCCGCATTAACGTCTATTGGGTATACTTCAGGTTGATAGGGCTGCTCCTCTTTCATTTTTGATTCTAGGTAGTCTATCCTCGCTTTCATTTCATCCATTTGGCTCAACAAGTTCTAGTTTCTAGATGTTATATGCCTCATTTCCTATTGAAACTGTTGTAATTGATGTTGTAGGCTCTGTTGAAATTAGAGATTGTTAGCAATCATAACATTCATCAATTCTTTCAGAGATATACCTGAGTTGTGACAAGAAGCTTCTGGTCCACATGGGAATTGTTGTGTGTCATGTAAACTATCATATAAGTAATTATGATGGTTATCCCATCCATAACCAAAGTTAGGTTGATTAATCCAACCTTGGTTATAGGATTGAGAATAAGAGTTATAAAAGAAATTACTTCTATCCATGTTAATCCTTGCAAGTTTTCTTTGTTGTGCCTAAAAGGATCAGTCCTACCAATTCCATCAATGTGTTTGTAATAATAAATATACAGCTTGGTCCTCTTTTTTGCTTTAGAGCCAGTAGGAAGTTGGATTGCCAACTTAAGAAGTTAGATAGCCAACTAACTCCTGTCCGATCTTCCTATGGGGACTCACATGCTATTGGCCAAAGAATATTCTGATCTATCAACCTTTAGAAAAGTTAGTGACAAATAATAAATAATATAATTACCTCCTCTCTGTGTTTAAGATGAGAAGTTCCCTAACTTGGGAGATTACTCCGAGATACACACTCCCTACATCCATGGCTTCATCCTTGAAGGTTCATGAATTTCGTTCAGCCTATATAAAGTAAACAGTAGAAGATAGTAGAAGTGGGAAATGAGTAAGGACAAAAATCCTGTTTGTGGAAATAGTATTAAACCAAGAAAGAATAGCTGAAAGGTTTGGCTGATTAAAGCTGTGCAAATTAAAATGTGTAAGGCAATGGTCCCAAATTGTTTTAAAGAGGGTACATTAAAAAAATAAGTGCTCAATGGTTTCATTTGCTGATATGCACAAGGAACAGTGGTTATGAGTATGAAGGTAGGATAGTTTGTCCCGAGTTTGCAACTTTTGAAGGAAGGCAAGCCATAGGATAAAGGAGCACCTAGGTCGACTATATTTAGACCATACTAGCTTGTGCCACGGAACTTCCTGTAAGAGGGTCACAAGAATTTATAGGCAGAAACATTTGTATACTTTTTGTGGGGCTAGCTATCCATTCCAGACAATCAAGCTGGAAGCTATTTGGGAGGTACTGAGGTGATTCAAGGTGCCTGATGAAGTCTATGGATACCTCATTCAATCTCCATTCATCATTAAGGATGACTTCAGAAACTATTGTTGTCAACTGAAGCTCCGAGCCATTGATCTCTCTCAGTGGTGGCAATTGTCAGCACTTTTTTTTCTTTTTATTTTTCTTTTCATACAAAATTGTCATGACTTTCTTCTCAACCTTCATGCAAAATTGACAAAATAATCCAATTAACATTCATTCTCACCACTTTTCTTCCTTTTTATTTTTCTTTCATGAAAAATTTTCCTAACTTTCCTTTCAGCCTTCTTAGAAAAGTCATAAAATAATCCAATTAACATTCATACAATATCCACACCAATTTCACTCAATCTACCTCGCAAGGACTTGTAACCAAAATCAAGATATTAAGGCAATTAAAAGTCATAGAAACTAGACATAACAATTCCCCCACATTTAAACTAAGCTTGTCATCAAACATACTAAAGAAAACTAGACTATAAAAGAACAAACAATGGAGATAACAATTTTGCCAATTAATAGTCAAAGACATGAAAAATCATTTCAATAAACACAACTTGAGAACTTGAAACTCATAATACTTCATGAACAAGTTATTCTATACATATTTAGCCAAAATCAACAAGTACTTCAATTCGAAGAACCATCAACAAATGTGATAGATACCCACCCCACTCTCCATCCTCTTAAGCATTCAAAGGTAGGGTATATTCACTCATCATTCATACTCAATTCTTTCCTTTTATGTAACATGGTCAGCACTCCCCATTTTGTCTCTCCTCTTTCCTTTATTTGTTTATCTTCTTTTCCTTTTCTTTTCAGTTTCTTTTTCTTTTCTTTTCTTTTTCTCTTTTCTCTTTTCTCTTTTCTCCTTTCTCTTTTTTCTCTCTTTTTTATTCATTCATTTTTTTAACTTATTTATTTATGTATCTAAAACAAGGAAATCAAGAGAAGAAAAATATAGAGGAGAAATAAAAATTTCTACAACCATACCCATCCCTAATGTAATAACCAACTGTATTATGATTCCCCCACAATTATTCCCTAAACCCAATTATACCCATTCAAACGCTCAACTTGCCTTATGGTGGGTACAACGAAGAGGATAAATAATCAAGGTGAGGGCTCAAATTTTGGGTTTAAAGAAGGAAAATGTTTCATGTTAAGCTAAAAGGGGGTTCACTAAAGGTAACATTATGGAGGCTTTCTAAGCAACGGGGTAAATCCTAATTGCCTTCATCATTTCAAGGTTTGTATAAGATTATGTGATCTCAACTAGTATTTGTAAGCAAGTTCTAGAGTTCCTCATTCATGAAAGAACACTCTCAACAAAAAAAAATACTTGAATTGGTGTTTCATAGTTCAAAAAGGCTCAAATTTTTACCAAATGAAAAGTATCATTCATCTATCACAATAAGCTAATGTTCTTTTAACCGAAATCCAAGTCAATTAGTCTAAGTATGCAAGTGCACTCACTCACTCATATTATACATTTCTAATCACAATCGAGTTTTTTTCATGACCATGCATCTCTAACTACTAAATAGGAAAACAAGCACACAACACACAAATAATAACTTTTTTTTAACTAATACTCCTCCACACACTTAAACATCACATTGTTATTAATGTGATACAGAAAAGTAAAAGAGGGATCTAAAACACAAAATAGCACAAACAAGGACAAACATTAAAACTAAAAGACATTAAACTATCAAGCAGTAAAAATAATAAAAGAATAAAGATAGAAATATGATACAAAAAAATGGGTGGTGGCTACGTCGATGCGGTATGAAGCATGGCATACTACATTGAGGAGTGGAGAATAGCTGCGAGGAAGGCAAACTAAAGAGTTTGAAAAATAGGCCTATGCACACAAAGCACACAGATTAAGTTGAGTTTCACTAAGCAAAAATAAGAAACAACTAATTAAAAAACAAAACAAAAATTATATGGGTTGCCTCCCATTTAGCACTTCTTTAATGTCTTTTAGTTGGACACCTCAACCGTTATGTGCAAGGTAGATCGCTCAAAGTGACTGATTCCACCATTTTCTTCTTTCCTTGCATAAACCAAGTGAATTCACTACCTAAAGTTCTCCTACTTAGCACAAACTAACTACAAAAAACACTAAATTAATAACAAAAATCACAAAACACATTAACAAAATAACACAATAAAACATGCATGGATGAACAAACACAAACAATCAGATCACTTAAGAAAATAAAAAAATCAAATTAATTCAAGTTCAAACGCCAAACACCTCATCGACAATGGCAATAAAAACTTGTTCTGCCCAAAAAGTTCTAGAAAGACCTAGGTTATCCAACTCGTAAGTATACGAGGTAGTTGTAGTTGATTATCCTGGGTCATCTCCCACAGACATGAAATTGGTTCACTTAAATTAATCTTAAACGAAAAATAAAAAATAGATGCAATTCTAAACACTCTATCTTAATTTGTTGAGTAAAAGACTTTAAAGCAAATCTCACAATTAAACAAAAAAAAATAAGCTGAATTGACCGGAAGCAACAATGAGTAGAAGTTCAAGAGGAAAACTCTTGAGAATTAATTTCACTAATTTAATCTCCTATGCATGATTAAAGGAAATGACTGCTTAATTGTCTTACTATAATTAACAATTAGGCTCTAAATTTACTCGAATAATGAACTAATCTAACTTTAATATTCAACAAATTATTATTCAAATTAATTATGGAAATCCGATAACTAATTATCACTTAAGTTAATATATTTCCAATTATTAACCTAAGTTTCTATAGTTTCTCATTCCATATTAAACTTCTCCTTTCGGTCTTTCGTATAATACCAAAATGATGCAAAGTTTGATCATGCTATTACAGCCATTCAGTTCAGAAATTATAGCAAACATAAGACAACAACACAATCCCTCAATCATGCATATTTACTAAAATAACTACATTAATCCTTAAGAAAAAGAGATTAGCCCATCATAGCATAAACACTGTTCATCATCTCCATAAACTTTAGTCCCATGTTACTGTCAACAGAAGTATTAAGGCTATAAAATAGTGAATATTAAACAAACTATGAAAAGAAAACAAATAACAATCGGTTAAGCTAACAAGTAATAAGTTAAGTAAATAAAAAAGAAACTAAGCAACAGATGAAAAATAGAATGAGCAAACAAGGATCAGATGAGGGAGTGTGGTTGGTCTCCTTCCCCTCTCAAGCTTCCTGCATTAGCTCTTGTCTTCTGCTTTAGATTGTTCTCACCCAACCGAATGGTTACTCAAGTTCAATGGATTCAGCTCCATCTCTTGCTTTCGGCCTCTAACCCTAGCTACCACCTCTCTGCTTTGTTTCTCTCTTCTTCACTAACTCACTCTTTTTCTCTTCTTTGTTCCTCTCTTCTTCCTCTCTATCTCTTTGTGCCTCCCGAATGAATATGTCAAACCCTTTTAGTTATGCCCCCTTTACCTCTCATTACTTTTCCATTTATAGCACGAGTCTAGGTTTACAATTGTAGGGTTGTTACGCCGTCAACCTACATGTGTAAGAATTAAGTGAATGCAATGGAGTAGTCATGAGGGTGATAAGTTAAGTCACCCCATGAGGGCACTTACCACCGTGACTTGTTATGTCAACATCGTGACTAACAAGTCATGGTGGCTTTTCTTCCTTTTTATTTCTCTTTTCATGCAAATTTTTCATGACTTTCCCTTTAACCTTCATGCAAAATTTACAAAATAATCCAAATAACATTCATGCAATATCCACACCAATTTCACTCAATCTATCTCACATTTGGATCAAATCACAAGGATTTGCAACCAAAATCAAGATATGAAGGCAATTAAAAGCAATAGAAATTAGACACAACAATTATATTGCAATTGTTGTGTAGCTAGTTTTTTTTAATTCTAGTAATTCGGTTTAATTTTCATGCTCTTATAATTGTTTAGATTGCCAATTTTCTTGTTTTTTGAAGTGATTATAAGTTAGGGAAGCAAGCTTAGGATTCAACTGAAGGAATAGAAGATGTTGAAAAGGAAAGTTAAGGGAAGGTCTTCACTTTGGTCTTCGATAACAACACCATCACCACCTTAATCACATTAACGAGTTTCAAGCTCTAACCTTTTTTCTTTTTGTTTCTATTTTTCTTGTCATTTTTTGTTTCCTTTATGTGTTGTGCATTTTTTCTCATATTGAGGACAATGTGTTGTCCAAGTGCGGGGAGGATTGTGCATTAACATGTCAAGTGTTTGAGTTTTGCATATCTTGGTGTCTTAGTTTTTATTTGGTTGACATAGTGTAAACATTTTGTTGCATATATGTGAATTGTGTGAATGTGTCCATGGAAAGAATCGAATGGAATTAATTTAGCTATGAATATGATCATTTAATTTCTAAAGGCAGAGTAACTTATGAATTTGTGTTTTAAGTATCTTTGGGATGACTAAATTTATTAATTAGGATATGACACCTATTTTTCATTTTATGACTTTTATCGGTATACATTTATAATTACAGTTAATTGAATTAGTTAGCATTACTAGTATAATTTCATGAGAATGATTGAATAGAAAAAAGAAATGAGGTAGGCTAAAGTCATATTTATTATTTAAAAAAGTATGTGTTAAATAAATAACTATTCTGTTGGCCCTTTTGAAACAAATATTGGGTTAAGAATAGAGCTGGTAGCTAGTTGAGAGAGGTAATATAGCTGAGTAACTAGGGGCATTCATGACAAAATATTTGTCTTCGCGTCAAAAGGCTAGAATGATGCTTCAACCAAGCTAAATAAAAAACGTAACCTAGTTGAGTAACTTAGGGACATTTATGACAAGGTGTTTTCCTTTGCATCAAAAGACTAGGTTATCGTTCAAGAAAATCTAAAAATTGTGTTACAATAAATAAACCTATTGATCTTTTACAAATAGCAAGAATTTCATGAAAGGATACTTAGTGATAGCTTGCCTTTTAATTGATTAATAATAATAAATGCATGCTTACAAGTGCCATAGGTGTTAGAATAGGGTGTTAATTTTTTGATTGATATGTATATTCAATTTAAAGTACTTAACATAAAAGGAATAAGTTATTGTGTTGACATATTTTAAAATGATTTGTGTTTACATTAAAGGAATAAGTTAGTATGTTGACACATTTTAAATTATTTGTGTTTGAGGTTAAGTTAATTCCATAAGATTTAAGGCCATACCATTGTAATATTATTGGAATGTTACATGAATGTGTTTTTATATGTTTATGTGTTTTGTTTTGCTTAAGATTTAAGGCCATACCATATTTCCGTATTAAACTCTAAATCAAGTTTTTATTTCTTTCCTTTTATTATTCTCATTAAAATTGACGTGTAAACTAGATTGGAAGATGTTATACATGTTGATGATGTTTTAATTTCATATTAGGATTTGTTCTTAGCTTATTTTATGACTTGATCAGTTTTGATCTCAATGCAATGTTTTGGTTGTTGAGATATTTTTGTTTGCTTATACTTTAATAATAAATCGAGAGAGTGAGCCGATAGTTATTTGATTAGGTCGGTTAATGAGAGTTAACAACCAAATAATTCATGCCAAATAATAATCATACGAAGAGAGACATTGTGTGAGAAGCCGATTATCTGATAAATTGCTTAAAAACTAGTTAAAATCTTAAATTGTTATTATTAATTAAGAGAATACAAACCTATAATTTTGGAATCAATTAGGGATTATTAATTGGGGATAAATGATTAGGTCTTAAGAAAGAGGAATCAACCCTTCGCAAATTTAAGATCAATACCAAATTAAATCAAAAATGGTTAAGGGAGCAAAATGAAAATAAAACAAATCCTATACATTTATATTTGATCATCCTTGTTTTATTATGAGAGCTCAATTGTTAAGTGGTTTAGTGCTCAATTTTATTTTACTGTTTTAATTTCTTATCATTCAATTTCATTTGAATCATTTTTCGCAATCTTAGACAAAGTTAGGTTCATTTAGTTTTAACTAATTCCTCGTGGGATCAATACCTCAATTACTACAAGTTTATGATCCGTATCTCAACAGAAACCTTTTATAAAAGTTTCTAAAAAGCCTTTATACCTGGAAGATTGATAGGAGATAATGTTCTTCTTGCAAGGAGATAATGCTTTTTTTGTATAAGAGTTGCTCAAGGGATATGAAAGAAAATATTTTAATAGGAATTATGTCATTAAAGTGGACTTCCATAAAGCCTTTTATTTAATACATTAGAGCTACATACTTCATCTACTTAAATTTTTTAGGTTCCTTAGTATCTTCATTAATTAGATAAACCAATGCATCAGTATTACCTCATTTAGAGTTTTAATAAATGGTGAGGGGAAGGCTAAGACAAAGGGAACCTCCTGTCCCCTTCTCTCTTCATTCTCTGCATGGATCAATTTCTAAGTTAATTGAGTTATCTGTTAAATAAGATAAGAACTTCAATCCATTAAATAAAATAAATGTCTCCAGCGCTTAAATGAAGGATAGTTTGATTTTCAAAGTAGTTTTCAATTTAGCGATCTACCATCTATGGTGCAGGACGAACCGATCGATCTATAGACAGGAATGTATTAGTCCTTATCAGCTAGTCGTCTTCATCTCTAATAAGGTTTGCTGGTTGATCATTGCCAACGAAGTTAATCACTACTTATCTGACACTATGGAACCACATTGGCATTTATAATATAATTAAAGGGCAGCAGTTGGTTGGATAAAGCTCAAATAATATTTTAGCTTTGTAAAGAGCTACTTTTGGTCTTCTTTTATGTCGAACTCATGGTAATGTTGTATATAGTTTCACTATAGTTAATACAATTCCTTTTAATTCCCAAAAAAAAGATAAGAACTTTAAGTTTCACTTAAAATGCAAGAAGTTAAGCTCTTCAGCCTTGCATTTGCAAATGATTTCATTTTATTTTCCAAAATTCATGATAAACCATTTAATATGCTAATGTTTATATTAAACTCACTCAAAATCCTATTAGGCCTCTTAATCAACTACATTAAAAGATATATGCTTATTGGTGCTGGAATAAGAGATATAACTCCTTAGTTATCATGAATCTCAAACATTCAAGTCAAGGTTCCTCCTCTCCTCTATCTAGGCATCCTAATTACCATCAAAGATTAAGCTTTAAGGATTACAATCTACTTTTGAAGAAGAATCAAAAGAGGCTTAATAATTGGTGTAACAAATTCTTATCCTTTGCTTATCGGGTACAACTAATCAACTCCATATTAAACTCTCTCCACACATATTGGTCCTGTCATATTTTCCTCTTAAAGATACTGACTAAGGTCATTAAAAGGATTTTGAGATGCTTCCTTTGGTCTAGAGGACAGGGTATTATATCTATGGCATTAGCTAACGTAACCCTCCTAACTAGCAAAATCTAGATAATTTTAACTAATAAGGACACTCTTCAGGTCTAATGGGCTCACATTTATTTCCTTAATGGAAAAAGCTTAAGCAAAGACACGCATTCCTGGTTTATGAACCAACTTCTCAGGTTAAGGGAACCGCTTTGGTTTTATAATTGTTTATGGAAAAAATGATTCATTTTGGATTGATAATTGGAGCAAGTTTGGACCTATTTATAAGACCAACATATTCCCTTTACTTAAAAGCTTATTCCCTGAACCTTCAGAAGTTAAAGAACTCATAGATAGGAATAATTAGGCTCACTATACATCTTTGTGTTTGTAACCTGATACCAGATTACTCACTGCAACCTTTAATGGATGACCATTATGACTGGTTAAAGCATTCCACAACGAAATACTCTAATGCCTAATGCAGAAAGCTCTTGACTCCTAAAACTCAAGGAATGGATTAGTATAGATAGTATGTTGCAATAAATTATCTCCAAAAGTCTTATTTCTATTGTAACTATTTATAGGAAAAGACTAGGGACAATGAATAAACTAAGCTTCCTCAACACTTCCTAAATTTGTTGCCCATTTAAGAAAGAGCATAAAACACTTCAACACATTTTCTTCAAGTGTGAGCTCTCTGCTAAAATATGGATTATGACATAAGAGCTTTGCCACATCTATATTAGAAGCCTAAACTATACAGATATATTCGAAAAGCTTGTACAAGTAAATAGTATAGCAAAAGGAGATAAAACCATTAGCATCATTGATTATGGTATTGTAATGTATTCCATATAGTCTAAAATGTATTCCATATAGTCTAAAAGGAATTCCAAACTATATCAAAATAATATAATGTGTCCACATTGGCATAAGAAAACCAAAGTGGACAAGTAAGCTTGTTCTTACAAGAAAGACAAAGCTAACAAGTGGTTACTTATGGGAATGTCTAACCCTTTCTCCATTTCTTTACATAAGTTGCAAAAGAGAGAATGCATGAAGGAGCTTCTCCCTCCCACACTTAAGGCTCTCCCAAAAACATTGAGTTCTCCCTCATGTTCTTATCTCTTTCAGTCACCATTCACAAGTCTTGGGATTTGGGGTGTGAATTAGAGTGAATAAATATGGTAGCTGCTTGTAACATTGAAAAAGGAAAAATTCAAGCTACTTGGAGCCATTAGAGCATAAGGTAGACTTGTAAAGCAAGCACAAGAAAAAGGGACTTGTCAAGTTTGAGAGGTAAGGTCTCACCACATCTTCCAACACAAACAGTGTCCAAGGTAGTGAGAAAACCAGCAATCAAGTTACATATAAAATATTCCAATAAGTGAAAGAGCAAATCTTGGTAAACCACATTCATACCACTTGTAGCTTTGCTTTGGCTTCGAAATGGTCTCTCTCCTAATTCCTATGCTAACTATAAGGGTGACTAATGGAGGAATGTAGTTTCAAAACATGCTTTTGTACTTCCCAACTGGAAACATTTGAACTTTACTTACTTATTAATGCTTAAGCTCTTTGTTAAGTCCAATGTCAATGTTGCTCTATTGCTTTATGTTTTGTCATTGTAATATTCTTTACAAAGATTGCTCGCACCCATAAATTCTTTTTTAAATTAATTATTTAACTTTCAAAAGATAACTAAAAGATTTTAATTTTTGTTTGAAAATAGAAGCTAAAATTAGAAAATAAAACAATAAATAATATCAAAAAATAGAAGTAGAAACAGACAATTCCTTAATGTAAAAAACTGTGTGACCATTATTTTTATGGCATTCATGGCTATTAAAGACAATTATTACAAAATAATTAATATGTCTAAAAATATGATTAATAGAGTTATCAAATTAGTTTTTAAATTATAATTATAATTTTAAAAAATTATTCGCAGCTGAATGCCAATATTAAAACCAATAGGAACAGTAGGATATCCCCGGGCATATGTACACTTGTACAGGAACAAAACTATGTCGAACAGCTCTGTTGTTATCTTTAGGCTACAAACCCTTGAATCATTACATATTTAGAAGTAGAACAACCGCCTGTCCTGTACTGATATCTTTTTTTTTTTCATCTATTTCTGTTCCGTCTGCTCCAAAAGAAAAAGGGTTATATTTCGAATTGCGTACATAGAGGATTCTGAAATTCCTGATCAAAAATGATTGCTCCTATATTACCAGTGATTCCTTACGGCTATGGTTAATAATCAGTTATAGCCTGATTCCCAGGAACATAGAAACGAGAAAGTACGTACAACCCGGCATTTTCCTCGTCGCAAGTTAGAAATTATGGAGTTTTGAAGAAGATACAGTTGAGTGGGGTAGAGAAAATTTCCCAATTTGTAATTTTTCTCTGAGTTGCAGATAATGAGCAGAGATGACGATGACCCAGGAGAAAAGAGAGGGTCTAACTCGCCGGCAACGGCGGTGCGACACCAATGGTTGACGAACTTTCAAAGGGATCTCATGGCGGGGGCGGTGATGGGTGGGATGGTGCATACCATTGTTGCCCCAATAGAGAGGGCTAAGTTATTGCTTCAGACCCAAGAGAGCAATCTGGCCATTGTGGGTAGGGGGCGTCAGAAGTTCAAGGGCATGGTTGATTGCATTGTACGAACCGTCAAAGAAGAAGGCATTTTGTCTCTCTGGAGAGGCAACGGTAGTAGCGTCCTTCGTTATTATCCTTCAGTCGCTCTCAATTTCTCTCTCAAGGTACCAGTATATGTCGTATAATTGGATGTTACTTGTTGTACATGCATTTTTTGGTTTTGCATACAAGATGATTGATAAAGTGTCTCACTAGATTTACATTCGTTTAAGGGGTCCTTTTTTTTATTAAGCTTTCGGATTTTTCATCTGCTACTTTTGATGAAAAAAAAACTAGTAGTTAATACACATTAAACAAGTTAATCACTTTGCTTTTATAAATCAAGAGAAGGGAGACGTCCATTATTTTCATTTCAATTGATATAAAAGAAATGTGACAATATATTACAGACTTTGTATTTTCCATTAGAATTCATGCAAAATTTCATATTGGTGAGTATGGTTTTTCTTTTGGGATGTTTGAGTGGTCTTACATGTTGAATTGAAAGGATTTGCAAACTGGTGTCTGTCTCATTAGGTGTTAGCTTTTCTCTGATATCAACCATGGCCACTATTGAGTTGTGCTAATATATGTAGGAATTTCGTTTTCCTATTTTGTTGTATTTCTATTTTGTCAATAATTGGTGGTCGATTTTTAGTGAAGGAGTCCCTTGTATGTTTCTAAGTAGTAGCAGGGGAAAAGGTCAGTAAGGTAGACATTTCCTGAAGCAGTAAATAAAGTGACTGCACTATAATCCAAGGAACAGAACCTTTGGTTATTATTTTGGACTTTGTTTTTGGTGACAATGGGGAGGAGTCTTGAAGGCTTTGGTGATTGAATAGCAGCATTATGGGAAGATAAATTTTGAGATTGGTTCAGACTTACAAGACAAGGAAGTTTGTGGAAAGATGCTGAAAGTGATACCGTTTGACATTTTATTCTCGTGAATCAAAGCTTTTGATTGTTCTTGAAATTATTTAAAACTAATTTAAGTTGGATATTCATATATTTGGATTGAAAGCTTTTGGGAGCTATTGATTTGGTATGTTTACGGAAAATTATCTCCTTACAAATGGCTTAGGTATTAAATATATGCCCATACCATGTTAACATGCAGTAAGCCCAAAAGTCTGTTTGAACCCTATAATATTACAAAATTGATCTTTCAAGTTAAGCAGCCATATTATATATTATTAACTGTTACTATTTTCCTTAAAAATGACTGACCTGTTTCTACTTTTTCCACCACTGCCTTATTTTGAATCCTGTAATGATGTTAAAACACCCTGTTTATTATTGTTGTTCATAGTTACTTTATTCAAGGAACCATCTAGATTTGACTTCCAATTGTGGATTGTTTCAAGTCTGACAACCTGCTGTGTTATTGCCTCCAATAATATCTCAATTGTTTATTTTGAGATTAATTTTTTATGCAATTCAAAATGCCGATTCATGATAACCGATACTTTCCAATGAAGATGTAGGATAGAAATGTCGATTAGATTAATGGCCACAATAGGTGCTGGATGCATCTAAATCCAAAAGTTATCGGTTAGTACTAATTATTATTTCAAGAGATGAACTTAAGATAGCTATTTTAAGTTAGGTACTATTAATATTCCTGGACCTATGGTGACAAGAAAGGCTTCTCTCTCTGATCGCACATGGTTCATTCAAGGGATTAATGAGTCACTCAAATTATAGCTTGCAGGACTTGGCAACTAACAAATAACTTGAATTTGGCAATAGTTCCAGATGAAGGAGATAACTGCTGAAATAGTTAAAGCAAAATGGCTCATCACAATCTTACAATGGAAGGAACTAGAATTGACTTGGCTTTATGTTTTATATCATGAGTGGTAGCTATGTTTGGTAAGGTTCGAATTTTCACGATTGAAATACTGTAAACCTGAAGTAAGAGATGCAATAGAAATATTGCAGACAGGAAAAGGAAGTGAAAGGAAGGTAGTCACACCTTTCAATAGATGGTACATAGAGCTCCAAAATATTCATTGTAAGAGCACTGATATAATCTGTGATGTGAAAGCTTAGCCTGTTGTGTGGACTAAATTGAATTTTTAATGCACTGGAACCCAACCAATGGTCAAGGAACCTCAAGTTTCTGACATCAAGTGTCATATACTATAGGTTGGAGATGCTGTTGCTGCCATTGTGCTTTCATGTGAGGCTGCGACTTCTCTTATGGTTTACTAACTTGAATGTCCTAGGAATCAGTGGTTGAATTAATTGCTATATAATTATCTGTTGGTCGCCTTTTGATCTTGGTAATTTTTCCTTCTAGTTCAAATTAAACTTTTAGGTGTTGGTGATGTTCTTATTTTTCTCTTTAGAGTCACAGATGTAAGATCAAAGAAATAGACCAACATGTTATCCATTAGATTGCAATTTGTGACATGAGGGCATCTACCCTAGCTGAGAGTTTCTAAGGTTGGATTCTTAAGATAGTAAAAATGACCTTCGAGGTTATAGTTTTAGCTGAAGTTAGTAAAAATGACCTTCGAGGTTATACTTGTAGCTGAAGTTAAGACCGTGCCTGGTATCAATACTGTTATAGGAGCAAATTTTTAGAATCAAAGCCAATTATGGGAAATAGCCTTTCTAAATCTAAATTGACTAGATTTGGAAATTAACTTTTCTGAATATTGTGGGATATTTCCAATTAAATAAGGAATTTTTTATTTGATGGTTAAATGGTCTTAATTAATCCTGCAGGATCTCTATAGAGACATATTGAGAAGTGGCAATGCTCAGGACGGTCATTTTCCTTCTGGTATACCTGCAAACTTCATCGCTGGGGCTGCAGCTGGCTGTACAACATTAATCTTAATCTACCCACTTGATATTGCACACACCCGCCTTGCAGCTGACATTGGAAGAACTGATGTTCGCCAATTTAGAGGTATTTACCATTTCTTGACTACCATATGCAAGAAGGATGGCATTCGAGGAGTTTACAGAGGGCTTCCTGCCTCTCTCCAAGGGATGGTTTTTCACAGGGGTTTATATTTTGGTGGCTTTGATACAATGAAGGAGATTTTGACTGAGGAAGCTAATTCTGATTTGGCATTGTGGAAGCGATGGGTTATGGCTCAGGCAGTTACAACTTCTGCAGGGTTGTTGTCATATCCTTTGGATACAGTTCGGAGGAGGATGATGATGCAGTCTGGGCTAGAACAGCCAATGTACTATAGTACGCTTGATTGTTGGAAGAAAATTTATAGCACTGAGGGGGTGGCTTCATTTTATCGCGGGGCAATCTCAAATATGTTTCGAAGTACTGGTGCAGCTGCTATCTTGGTTTTGTATGATGAGGTGAAGAAATTTATGAAATGGGGTGGGCTATAGCATGAGTAGTTTCTGCTACTGAGCAGCGGATTAGGGTAGAATGAAGTTGCGAGGTTTAGAAGGACAATATTGTAAAGTGCGAATGTTTTACACACAAAAATTTACAACACTGGAGGATATTTGACTTGCCGGCTGAATTTTAGTAGCTCTGATGATTTTTCCATAACAAATAAAAGAGCAGGTTTTGGTTCATGTAGGCTTATTGACTGATATTTTCCTGATGCTTCCTGTTTCAGTATTCTGTATTCCAGTTTGGTTCAAGCACATGCGAGAGAGAGTGGTGCTGTTGGCCACTCGTCATTAAACTGTTAAGAATTTAACTACCATGTGGGAAGCCAAAAGAACTCGAATATAGATTTATTCGAATGTCACGTGACGTCCACACCAATTTCTTTGCATATTAATAAATTAAAAAATAAAAATAACTAAGATACTCTATCCGTTTTATTTTGTTGCCTTTTCTTCCATTCCCGACCGATTGACTAGTGATAATTATTCTTCTTCTTTTCGAATAATCTTTTTAATTTTTAAAATCAAGTCAGTATTATAATTACTCATAACTCGAAGCCTATTTTTAATATGCACCCTAAATCCTTCTTTCAAAGCCCGCATTTATGCAAGCACACCTCTTTAATTTAATGGTTATATAAAGAAAATTAAGATTTTGTGTATAACATTACCAAAACTTTCGTTACCATCCGATGATGAAGATGATTTAATTCTTGAAACCGATGCTTTTAATCATGTCTAATAATGAGCTTCTTGTAGATTTTTTTAAAGGTTATATAAAGAAAATCTAGAGTGGAATACTTAAAAAAATAGAATATGACGATTCTAACATTGAGTTTATCAAATTTAATAATAATGTTATTGTAGATTTTTTTAACTAGAGTTGGTCAGCCTCAAAAAAGAGATATTTGATTTATTAGAACAAACGTCCGAAGACACAATCATACCAAACATTTCATTATCATAGGTTTAAAACCAAGAAAGTCATCATCAAGAAAGTCACAATATTTTAAAACTAAATTTTCCTCATTTCATTTCATAAATCCAAACGTATTTACATTGTAGCTTTTAAACACCCATAAATGTATATCATCATATCCTAATACAAAATATGCTACATGAAAGAGGAAATTACACAAAAAGTCTAGCTAATTTTTCCAATCTCAGTTGACCAACCTTTGAGCCATTTCTTCTTCTTGTAGCGTCTCTCAGTAGTTAAAGTCCTCTCTCGGTTCTGAAAAATCAACGTTACAATTTTGGTGAGTTTTGCGAACTTAATAAGGTAACCATCATCGATAGTTCACTTAATTCATGCAACACATCACACATGTAACATATAATTAACATCTTTGCATTTTTGCATAAAGCATCACATATCACTTTCAGAACAATCATACCAAACATTTCATTCATACAAAATACACATATCAATTATAAATGCAATGTAAGTGAGACTCACTTTCATTTATTATTTTCGTTATGACCGAGTGCCTTTTTACTAGCTCATATCCCTCGTGGATACCGAGCTGTATCAGATAATGTCCTATATCACTTAGTGGATACCGAGTACATCCACAACTGAGCCTGAGGCTCTGATCACAATTTGAGCTTTAAGCTCTTTATACTAGCGACTCTGGTCACAATTGCCTTTATCTTTCATGCATTCATATATTGGAATGCTTCACATTAACATATTCTCAATCAATCACATGTTTTCACATTCACATTCAGAATACATTTATCATCAGACCTTAGTCCGACATTCAACATGTTGGACCCCGAATCTTTTTATAAGTTAAGGCTATTAAATGAGGATTTTCGATGATTATTCATGAGTAAAGAAATTAAGAATTATTGAAATTGAAATGAAATGACAAAGATGGTTTAGATACAAGGTGGATTGCATGAGAAATATTAGAAGCAAAAAGTTAGAAAATGTAAGTACATTGAGCATGTTGTGGTGTTTCAGCCATAAGTTGATCTCTAGTTATCCAAATAAGATGATTCTTGAATTGGATTAAATTAGAGACATAAGGCTACAAGTTGTATGAAGACATTGAGTTCTAATTCAATCTCTAAGGATGTCAATTTTTAGATGGAAGACATGTGCAGGAAAATGTTTTACTATAAGAACAGTATGAAATGTTGGTGAATAACTCTTAGGATATGGAACTAAATTGAATAATTTTGGGTGTCATTATGAAGTTAAGACAATGAGGAACAATTGTCTAGAAGGAAGTTTTATCAAATTCCTTCAAGTTGATGGCTAGAAAATGTCATGATTTTTGGAAAGAATTAAGCATGATTTAAATAAATTTTGAGGTATTGATAGATTAAATTATGTTGGGATTAATTAGTATGGTAGTATTAATAAGGTTTAATGGCACTAATGACTAGACTAATGTGTTAGAAGTGGTAAGGGCTCATTAAAGGTAA
>JANKOE010000008.1:64231968-64242697 GCA_026284465.1 Erythroxylum citrifolium | reverse complement strand
TACACTGGAAATGATCATTTAACCGTGGGCAATGGTAATTTGCTACCTATTTCACACACAGGATCATCCTCTTTTCATTTCAATACTTCATCTAAACCATTACATCTCACAAACATTTTGCATGTGCCTTCCATAACCCGCAACCTTTTAAGCATCTCTAAACTTACAAAAGACAATGATATTGTTGTTGAATTTACTAATAATGGTTGTTTTCTTAAGGACAAGCTTTCAGGGACCACTCTTCTGCAGGGAACTCTCCAGGATAGGCTGTATCACCTCCAGACAACATCTAAATCCCCTACTGTCAAATCTGTTGCACCTCCCTCATCTGCCTTTTCTGCCTTCCCTAAAGCCTATGTTACCACATTAGATGTCAATGTGCTACATGCTACAATGGGTCATCCCTCTCCACCTATTCTATCAAAGATTGCCAAATCTATGAATCTTCATGTTGATATGAATACTTTAAAATTCTGTGGTGCTTGTAAACTTGGAAAGTTACATCAACTTCCCTTTCAAAATCACTCAATTAATGTTACTAAGCCTTTTGAAATTGTGTATTCAGCCATATGGGGTCCCTCCCCGACATTATCAACTGAAGGACATAGATATTACATTATTTTTATTGATGCTTATACTAGATTTACTTGGTTTTTCCCCCTAAAACTCAAATCTGAAGCCTTCTCCACCTTCCTAAAATTCAAATCACATGTGGAACTGCAATTTAATCACAAAATAAAGGCCTTTCATTATGATAATGGAGGTGAATACCAATCTTTTCTTCCTTACCTTACAGCCCAAGGCATCATTCCTAGACTCTCCTGTCCATATACACATCAGCAAAACAGTGTTTCTGAAAGGAAACATCGCCACATCACAGAAATGGGTCTCACCCTTCTTTCCCATGCCTCTATGCCTCTCTCTTTCTGGTTAGAAGCCTTTCTAACAGCTACTTATCTCATAAATCAATTACCCAGCCCAGTTACCAATCATAAATCACCCTATGAGCTTCTGTATAATAAAAAGCCCACTTATACTCATTTAAAGCCCTTTGGCTGTAGTTGCTACCCTTATTTACGACCATATTCCTCTCATAAATTCAACTTTCACACTTCTAAGTGTGTTTTTCTTGGCTACAGTCTTTTTCATCGTGGGTACAAATGCCTTAATGCTCATGGACAACTCTACATTTCTCGCCATGTTGTTTTCAATGAAACAGAATATGCCTATCCTCTTCTTTTAAAACCTCAATCCACCTTACCTCTATCATCTCACAAAGCACATTCTAAACTACCCCTTTCTCTTCTCACACCCCCTTCCTCCTCTGTGCAACCTACTGTCAGCAGTTCCGTACAAGAGGACTGGTCTTCAAGGGCATTACAGGTAAATTCTTCTCCTTTTTTTTCCAACTCCTATTCACCTTTTGTTTCTCTTCCCCAATCCTCTACTCTCCTTATTTCCTCTCCTCCTCCTCTTCCCACAGCCCTTGTCCCTGCTGATCCTTTTATCCCTCTCACCAATACCCACCCAATGCAAACTCGCTCCAAGAGTGGCATTTTCAAACCTAAACTCTACCACACTCCTCTCTCAACCTCACTTATCACAGAACCACTGTAGCACTCCACTCCCGTAAGACCCGAACCCGATATCAATGGTGATATCCGAGTCCATGCCTGCGAAGGTGGTGTGCTAGAGCACTCACTCAGTCAAAAGTCAATACAATTTGTTTTTTGAAATCATTAACATATTGCACGTAACAATCAATACATAATTCATCAGAGATTCACTAATCACTGAGGGCCCGTTACAAAGACAAAATATTTTTAGATATAAAGATTTGTCATTAGAACAGAAATCTATTTGTATACACATAATGCAAAAATTTCAGAATCCATTGTTTATACAAAATTCGCGGAAGACAAGTTTATACAAGGTAATCAAATGCAAAATGCAGACGCAACTGATCCCGACCTCTTCCTTCACTCACATGCAATAGGTATACTCCCATTGCCTAACGGGGTATTCTTCTGAGTTCTGAAAAATAATTGCAAATTTTGGGTGAGTTTTGCGAACTCAGTGAGTGACCATCATCGATGGCTCACCCAGTCACATAACACATATTTCACATTCATAGCATTTCACATTGCACTTTCTATTTCACACTTCACATTCAATACAATCTGATCACTCATAGTATGCATATGCAGTGCACATGAGACCCATTTTTCGTTTGTTATTTTGTTATGACCGAGGGCCTAAGTTGTCCCATAAAGGGCTCATTAATAACTATCCCATATAGGGCTCATTAATCGTTGAACCTGAGGCTCTGAATCACTTTTGAGCTCGATGCTCATTTTCACTCGTTGAGCTTTAAGCCCTGATCGTTAGCCATTCTGGTCACAACTACCATTATGTTTCATGCATTCATGAAATGAAATGTATCAATCACATTTGCACGATCCCATTCAATCACATCCCCATATTATCGACCATCGGACCTTAGTTTGGCATTCAACATTAAGTTGAGAATTATATTTTCACTTACATGCAAGTACACATTTAGAAAATACTTAGCAATCCCGTCAATACACTTAGTTCGTCCAATTCACATACAAGTAGTACTTCAATATCCCAAATCAAACATCGCATCATCGGACCTTCTGTCTGGAATCCAACATAATCAAACACATTCATATAACCCGTCAATAATCAATCAGTACAAAAATTCAAATAAAACAAACAATAAAAAGGAGACCATCTCGATCTACTCACTGTATGCTCCAGATTAGCAATTGCTTCAAAATTATGGAAACGCCTAACTGTGGACTTTTAACCTGCACAACCCATTTATGCAATACGTTGCACACACATTAATAATTTTGCACCAATATAAGCATGCATCCAGGCACATATATGTACTATACATCTTCATGATAATCCCGGCATTATTCCATAAATCGTATCACAAACCCATTCTCATATCCAAACTCACTACTTCCTAGGTTTAAACCTCACTAAAGTCATTAACCTTGCAATTTATGCTTATGTCAATTTTTCTAAAACATACACTTTCGGGTCTACAGTTTGTGATCAGTGAGACCGTCAACATCAGATAACCTAGGCAACCTCTCTTGAATAAAAATGTTCCCCTATGTCTTAGGAGTTCATCGACACCAAAATTACTCAATTTGGATCAGAAATGAAGAAGTTATGGCCAAAACACTTTCAGACCAAAACTAAACCAATACTGAACACTACACTTAACTTCACTCCAGAAATTGAACATCTTAGAAGCTAGATTGTCGTTCAGCTCCTCAGATAACTTGTAGATCCATGTCTCTAGTTTAATTTGCAACAAGAATCAGATCGATTGGAGCTCTATAGCTCGAGATATCTCCAAAATACTGAAGTCTGTTCAGAAAAATATCCTATCATACTCTTTTAATCGATCATCCCACTTTGATTCGATCGATCTTTCTCAATCGAATTCCAAAAATCATAAATTTGGTATGGAGAGATAGAGGGATGTCCTAGGAATCCAAAGTTTTAAAAATCAGATCGATCGGAGGTCGGACGAAAAAGTTATGGCCAAAAGAGTGGAGGGAGGTTGGTCTGCCAAAAATCGGCCGAGCGGCAGGCGCGCGGGCGCTCGGCCCTGCAGAGCGGTCCTCGCCTGACCGACCTTCAAACTTCTAATGCTCATAACTTTTGACTCCGAACTCCAAATTTTACAAACTTGGTACCGATGGAAAGATAAAAGACCGATCTACAATTTTTATGAACGACGCAAAACCAATTTCGGTCTCTAAAGGAGTCAAAAATTTACCCAAAGATGACCGATCGAGAAGCTCCTCATAAACAGTACCGAAACTTGTAAACATCATAACTTTTGACCCAGAACTCCAAATTTTACAACTTGGTGTCTATGGAAAGATAAAAGAACGTTCTACAACTTCCATGAAGATCAATTTAGCAAAATCTGTCTCAATTATCCTAGAAAAATTCCCCAAAGTTTCAGGTCACACATTCTCGGTTACTGTTCATCCTGCACATATTGCCCTCTTTCAAGGCCAAATTCAGACCCCTTCAAGCCACAATTAAGCATCACTTCCTTCACAAGAAATGTAACCAAACTTCTCACGTTTAATTCAAGCCAAACCTCATCTCAATTGCTTAACCATACAAAGAGTTATGACCAAAACATTGAAACATATACAAAGCAAATTTTCCAGATTTAGAACCTCACTCACATTTTACATCTTCCATACCATTTCTAAACCAATCAACACTCAATTTACTTCATATATCCACCATAACTAACTCACAACCTATCCTTGAACTTTAGTCCACAAAATTGTAGCACACACATTCAATCATCTTCCTTTAATAAACACTCATCTAACATCATTACAATCCATCCAAAACAACTCAATTCACCTATACTACATGACATCCCATTTATTAACTTCTTACTCATCAATCACCAATCATCAATCAACTAAGGAATTAACATACCCATATAATCAAAGCACAATTTCATGCAATTAGTTCATATAACACCACAATTAATGCATTTAACTACCAATTGAGAACATAAAACACAACTCTTACCTATCAAGCTTCTAATTCTTCAATTCTTCAAAAGATCACAAATTCACTTCCTTCCTCCCAACACCATACACGATACTCATCATCACTTGAGGGGGGGTGAGGGTTTGGTTGGATTTTAATGAACAAGGAAGAGAAAGCATGTAACAAAGGAGTGTTTCTTGTATGGCAGAGCTTAAAACCAACGAAGAAGAAATTAGGAGAGGAGCTACGGATGAGAAGGAGAAGGAAAAACTTTCATCTAAATGTGATTTTAACTCTTTCCAACATAAGCATCGTGGACAACTTGCTTTTTAGAAACCAAAGGACATAAGGTGGCATGTTAGGCAAGTGACAAATGTCACTTGCCACATGTCACCCTCTCATTTGCTCACCTAACTTCTTCCAAGTCACTTCCAATTTCTAGTCCAATTTCTCCCCAAAATTCCAATGGCTTAAAATTAATAATTTCCTAAAATCCTGTAGCTCATTTCCAGTGCCATTAGATAGTACTTTTTACTATCGATAACCAGCCAGTTTGCCACTTGGCATTTTTTCTAGTCCGAAAAAGTACCCCGAAATTTCCAAAAAAAATTCTAAAATTCTCCAAAAATTCAAAACTCACAAAGACCCACTCCAATTAAATTTTCAAGCACAAAAATCATATTTTTCACAATAAGCACATTAGAGACACATATACCGAGAAATGCCATGAATGCATGTACAATCATTACTTGTACAAAATTCACTATTCATATATATATATATATGAATGCATGAACATAGAAAAACAATTTTCACCACTCCTAACCCGTTTTGAATTACTATTTTACCCTTCCCATCGAGGATGAGATGTTATAGCTTCTTTCTTCTTGTTTCTTAATCTTTGAAGAAACCATTATTCAGTTGAGTTCTGTAACTAAATCAAACTGATTAATCATCCAACGTGGTATCGGATCTTCGTCTTAGTTTCTTCCGTCTCATTTTCGTATCTACTTTCGTCTGATTTTCTTCCGTCTCATTTTCATATTTGCTTCCGTCTCATTTTCTTCCATCTCATTTTTGCATCTCATTTCGCTTCCGGCTCATTTTGCTTCCGTCTTAGTTTCTCCACGCTTTCCCTTACATTCTTCTTTCATTATTATTTGGTCTTCATCAAAATTATTAATCGTAAAGTCATTTTGACTTAACGATATATATATATTATATATATCTTGTTGCTTTCTTTTCTTTGTTATACACTTATGTTATTTGGTGTGTGAGAGAAACACTTTAAACACTTGTGTGAGTGTGAGGTATTTAAGGGCTAACAGATTTGTTCGACGACATTCATATGAAAAAGCTGAATCTTGCTTATGCAGCCTTAAGCGGGATTGTCGCACGAAGGTGGGCGCGACTTGCGATAGAAGTTCGAGTCCAAAACAGACCTTTGTGACAGCTACCACCAAATCAAATGCCATCGAAAGGTCCAATAAAGTAGTCCCACTATCTTTCCTATCTCTACACCTAAAATCTCTCATAGGCACCAAAATATCCATTCAAGCTCTATAGCACCCACTCTCACAGGACACATACCCGACATCCTAAAGGATATCCGAGTACGTACATCATAAGGGTGGCATGCTAGAGAAGTCACGTCACTAACTTAATCATAGCATCATCATTAAAAACTTAAATATCACAATATTTAAAAACCCAAAATTACTCATTTCATTTCATAAAAACCGAATATACATTGTAGCTTTAAAATAACATCCATATACATACAATAACAAAACTAATCAGAGTTTACAACTCTGTATAAAGAACTTGCTATATACATGAGGCATTATACAAAAATTTTATCTAAGTCCTTTAGTCTTAGTTGACCGAGTTTCGATCCATTTCTTCTAACCAAACGTACGAGAACTATGCTTCTTCTAGAGTTTATCTGTCACTAGTATCCTCTCTCTAACTTGAAATGTCAACGTTGCAATTTTGGTGAGTTTTGCGAACTTAGTGGATGGTTCACTCATATCACATAACACATAATCCATGCAATCACATAGTTCATATGATAACAAGTATCATCATATAGTATAACAAAACTCTTTGTTCACAATTTCCACATTTCTCATTCAACACAATTCAACAATCAATTTAATTCATTTGAAACATACTTATTAAATGTATATGCAATGCTCATGAGACTCATTTTCGATTATTACATTGTTATGACCAAGCGTCTATAACTGTCTCTTATCTATTGGGGATACCGAGCTCATTGATAACTGGCCCTTATTCGTTAGGGATACAGGGCTCATTATATATAGTGAGCTTTTGGCTCTTAATCACATTATGAGCTTTAAGCACTTTTTTTTCGGTGCTACTCAGGTCACAACTGCCATTATCTGTTCATGCATTAAGGTAATGAAATGCATCAAGTCACATAAGATCAATCAGTCACTTTATTTCACTTTACACATTCACTTTCACATGTCATCGGACCTAAGTCTGGCGTTCAACAGTTATGTTAAGTACACTTATTTCTATCAAATTTACATACAAGAAGCACTTCCAATATATATAATTTATGCATCAAACATCTCAGACATTCAATGTCTGGAATCAACACAATCACATTCATATAATAATTCAATATCGAATTTAAAACAAACAACTAATCGAGTGAGACCATCTAGGTTACTGACAGTTTGATCCAGATAGTTATTGCCTCGAAGTCTCGATAACGTCTGTATGTTGATGCTGTAATTGCTCCTCTATATCATGCAACATACATTTACACATATCACAACTTTGCACAATTTTATAAGTACTCATTTTTGCACATATGTATATATGAATTATGTACAATGCATGCTCAATGACAATTCTAGGTATATTTCCTTTATTCTCATCATAGGATCAATCATACTTCAAAACTCATATAAGTCCAATTTGAACTTCGGTTTACACCTCAATAAAACAAATTTATCCTAATGTCATGCTTCAATGATTCGTCATTTTTTTTAGCATTATATGCTCTCATAATATCCAATGCTCTTTCACCTTTACTTAATACAAACTACTCAACTCTTTTCAATCACAACTACTATCATATGAACATATTCATTCCCATTATACTCATGCCTTTGGTACTTTGATATCAACAATTCATTCACTATGTTATAACATCCTCAATCGATCATTCCAGTTTTTCTCGAAGCAGATTTTTGGGTCAATTTTCCATGGACAGTATAATAAGGAAACTAAATTATTTAGGCAACACATTCTTCTAAAAACATGTTCCCATATGTCTTAAGTTTCTAATGACACAAATTTCACACAATTTGGTTCAGTATTTTGCAAGTTATACACAAAATATTTCAGACTGTAATCAAACCATGACAGCACACTGCACTCAACTTCAAACCAAGTTTTGAAACTCTTAAAGATAGAATTAAAATTCAATTCCTTCATGAAATTTATATCGATATGTCTTTAGTTTAATCTAAACTTAAAAGCATTCCATTTAGATATCTACAGATCAATATATGGACAAAATACAGATGCTTGTTCAGTGAAAACACTCCATTTAACATATTCCAGTACACTTCATCATTTTCATCCTAAACTCATCAATCAATCATTTATCAATCCTTTCCTAATGAATTTAGATGACCATGAAATTTGGTAGAGAGGAAATACAATGTGTGAGGAACTTTTCGTTCAAATTTTAAGTAAGTCGAAGGTCCAGAGAAGAAGTTATAGTCAAAAGAGTGCAAGGTGTCGAAAACTGTCAAAAAGTATAGCACCTTCATTGTCACGATTGTGCTTGTGCACGATCGTGCACTGCTTGTTGATTCCCCTCTGTCACAATCGTGCTTGTGCACAATTGTACACTGCCTGACGTCTCCCTTCTATTATGATCGTCGTGCACTACCTGATTTCTCCTTTCTGTCACGATTGTGCTTATGCTTGATCATGCAACTCCCCTAAGGTTTCCTCTCTACACGATCGTGCAAGTCCCCAGAGGTTTCTCTCTGTCCCGTTCGTGCTTGTACACGATTATGCACTAACTAATGTTTCCTTTCTTCATTCCTACTCCTATTTCAGCTCAAATCATTCACACACAAATCAAAAACTATGATTGATCATAAGCATCAAAAACCGAACATATCATTTACACACATTTACCATATTTTCTGCACATGTTCATCTTCATTAACACCTTCATTTCATCTCTAACTTATCATTTTAATTCTTCCCATTTCAAGGCATCACGTTACTTTTTTTCTTTATCTTTAGAATCATTTTAGTTCACCTCTATAACACCCAAAGAGATCCATGTTAATACACTAAGCATATCATCTTTTCATGAAATTTATGCACTCTTTTTACATCATCATAATGATCTTTCTCTCTCAAAAATCATCTCAACAACACTCAAAGGAACAAGACATCAGTATTCTCATTCTTCATCCACGATGCACATGTATAATGACCACTAGTCTCATTATCATTTAATATCAATTAACCACCATATTAGTTTCATAATCATACAACCTATGAGAATTAACATGTTACTTGGTAATACTCCAAACTCTTCAAAATCACGTGAACCCTAGCTTTCCAATATCACACGATCATCACCAATCAAAGGTTGTAGGGTTTGGCCTTTTAGTGACAATGATGAAGATAACAAAATGAAAGTAGCAAGTGAAGGTGAGGACAAGGCTCATGTTGAGAGGGTGAGAAATGAATATCGTAGATGAAAAAGACTGAAGAAAATGAAAAGAGAAATTAACAAAAGGTGAGAACAAATGAATACAGTGAAAGACAAATGAAAATGAAGATGGCCTTTCACTTAGGAGAGAGTATCGTAGGGGGTGGATGCATAGCTTGGCAAGTGACACTTGTCACTTGCCACATGTCCACTTCCTATGGTCTCACTTGGTTCTCTTATTTAAGTAGTCAATTTGTCTCCATTTTCTACTCCAATTGTCACCCAATTTTCAATATCATATTCTCAACAAATCCTAATACCATTAGCTAATTATTTCAACTATCATTTGACACTTATTTCTACTACCATAAATCGATTATACCTGAAAAATGTCAGTGAATGCATATACAATCATTTTAATGTGTGCAATAATTAATATTCACATGTGTGTATGCTATATTATGCATAAGCATGAAATGCACTTTCTAACTTCTCAATAATCTCTCATATGTACTATTCTAGGGTTCTAACTCTTAACATGATAACAGGATATTACAAGCTCGCCTATTTAGCCATTAAAGTCCCCTCTTAAAATAAGTTTCTCATTAAGCAGAATCTATTGAATCACCTTATTTAGCTTTTCCCAGAATTAATGCTTAAGTTGTCCTTCCATCTCTAATTGGGGTGTATAAGCGCATATCACATTGAAAATAACATCTTTCACTATAATCTTTAAGGACAAAATCCTATCATTGATCCTTCGTAACCTTATAATATGATGTATACATTTCTTGACAATCAAGATACCTACACCATTTTGTTGCCTTGAACACCCTAAATATTAGAGTTTGAACCTATTGATCTCTTTCACTTTATCTCTCATCAAGTTTGTCTCTTAGATGCCTATATATGGATCTTATATTTATCTAAAATCTCCACTAATTTCAATGAATTCCTTGTTAGAGTACCAATGTATCGGGAACCTATTCACAATCTATCAACATCTTCTCTCCTGTTAACCTTAAAACTAGCATTACCATAAAAAGTTATGGCCACTATTATCCTAACACCCAGTACAAACTATATAAAACAAGAACAACAAGACCCTAAATGAAGACAACTTGAGAAAAGTAACAATGACTAGAGCTTAAAAAATAAAGCCAGATAAAGGGGTTAAACTAGTAAGCCCCAAAAAAGGAACTATTAGAGTAGTTAACTCTAGTATATTGATACATTCCAACTCTAGTATATATGAACGTTCTCTTTATTGCTTCTTAATGCATTTATTTCAGATTTTTGCAATATTTACTAGGGTATTTAAGGTCTCTAGTATTTAAGTATCTTACTGCTTCTTAATGTACACTACAAAAAAATAACACATTTCACGACGTTTTATTAATAAAACGTCACGAAATGTAAAGACTTTTCACGACGTTT
>JANKOE010000008.1:64206440-64225779 GCA_026284465.1 Erythroxylum citrifolium | reverse complement strand
GCCCGCCGTTATTTGTTTTGCAGGTAATCCATAGCCAGAGTCGCACAGATCATGGATCCAAATAACGACGTTCAACCTCAGCAAGATCAGGCTGAACCAATGAGATATAATTTTTAAATTTAATTGTCAATATAAAACTTTATTTGTATTTTACGAATGATCGATGTCTGTAAAAGATGGTCCGAAGCTTACATGTCTCCACTATTATAAGAATGGGATCCATTTATGAGTTAGTTTGAAATAAATTTAGAAAATGGTGTGAGGTTGTATGTCTCCACCATCACACAAGAGATAATGTGTAAGACTTAAGAAATTTAACTTTATTCATATGAATATGCATGAAATAATGATCTATATATAAATAAGCAATCAATTTTTTTAATCTTATCTTGACCAATTTCACTTTTAATCTTCAATAGAATGCAATATTTATTTCATCTTTACCCTTAAATTCATCTTCTACAACTTTGACTCTACTTTTCCTTCCAATATCATACTTTGTTTATCACGTTGTTTCCTTTTAACCTCAAATATTGTATTCATTATTGTCATACTTTTATCTTAAATTAAAAATTCGCCACTGTTCATATCATCATTTCCAAGAATGCCTACAATTGTCAAAAAAAAAACAACATAAAAATAAACTACAAAGGTTTTAAAAAAACCTTGAATTTAATTCTTAGAGTTTACAAGTTATATGAAATATTTTTTCTTCATTAGTTGGGAGGAGCTAACATTCTTTTTCTTTTCATTGTCCTTGTCAAACTAAATTTTTAATAGTTCTTATTTGTAAAAACCTTACACTAATATTGTTTTACAAAATATTCATAAACCTCTAAAGAGTTAGAGGTAGTATCTTATTGATGATCACTTTTCTTTCTTCGTCCAAAAGCAAGACCTAAGCTTTAACAAGGAGCAATTTTATTCTTGGTATATAAAGATTAATATATTAATGATAAAAGGTATAAATGCATAATACTATTAAGAAGAATAAGGTGACTCCTTAATACAACATATCTGAGAGACCATATCCTAGTTCCAAGTTAGACGACAAAATTTGACAAGTTCTTAAAATCGATAAAACTATGAATGCAAAATAGATGTGCTTAAGATAAAAGAGAAATATTATCAACAAATTTCATCCAAAAATACAAAAGCCCAAGAAAAAAGAGAGTCTCAGAGAGGAGCATATTATAATAATATCTCTTCTTTCTTTAGTGCTTGAACCTGGATTTAATGCCAAGCTTGGATTGGTATTAAGAGAAATTTTCAAAAAGGTCTTTAATCTTACTCTAAGGGGAGAGATTTTAGTGATAAGGGTTACATGGATAATTACTTGGATGATCTAATTTGTATTCTTTCTAGGAGGATCCTTGAGGATGTCTTATAAGAAGTTATCTCAACTAAACTCTTCAAGAAAAGTAGAAGCAATATTTCACAAATTTTTATAGGCACTAAAATTTGAAAATGTCTTTTTTTTTTAATGTGAGGAAGTTAGGTTTAAGGTTAGTAGTTGATTAGTGTTTTTTATGACTTCAAATGTCAATAATTAGTTTCTTTTAAAAATATGTGAAGGTGGATCTAGTTAGGCCTACATAAATGGTTATAAGATTTTCTATACTTTTCTATAAATATGGGTCCTAAAATTTAATAAAAGCGATGTTTCCAATTGTTACAATAGAAAGGATGGGGTTTTCCTTTATTCCTTAAAAATGCTAAAACCTGCAAACTAGGAAACAATAACCTGTAAATAAAACTAAGATAAGATCAATAGGAGATGCATTTCATAAGAGGTGCCAAGGCTAGGTTATAAATAGGTTAGGGGAAAATCTATCATTTTAACGACAATTTTGATCATGAAAATTGTGACATAAATAGCTGAAGAGAGAAATGGAGGTGAGTTGGAAAGTAGCATATTTGATCAATATGGAAAGAGAGTTCTTAAGGATTGTTAGGGGTGTAAAAGTTAAGATAATATTATCAAGGTTAGTAAAAGGCTAGCCAAAGTTAATATTTTAAGTAACAATTTACGAAATTTATATGGAAAGGGAAAATTGAAAAAGAAGTGGTTATGAGATTTTAAGAAGGAAATGTAAAAGGAAATGTTTTAGAATATTTTTTGTAGGAATTCTATTAAGGGTCTTAAGCTTCTTCACCTTTGTTAGGATGATTGGAAGGTGAGAAGGTATTTGATTTTTATTCTCAATAAATTCACTTGAGCTAATAGGAAGCCAATTTTAAAATTCAGTTGAGATGATAAAAGAACCTTTAGTATAAAGGGGAAAACAAAGTTATAAGCCACTTTTGAAAAGAAATCTCTAAATATATAAACACTAGGATGTCAAGGACCATGCTAAAGTTTTATATATTCCAAATCAAATTATTGTGCAATAAGTGGTTTTGGAAAATAGTTCTAACCATCTGGACTTTCCTCCAAGTCCAAGATGAGCTAGAGTAAGGGTAGATGGTGTGGAAACTTTTCTCTTTTAGAATGAAAAGCGAACACATTTAACTTGGAAGACTCTTGTTAAAAAAAAGAATAGTCCAAGTCCTTTTTTTTATAAAGAATTTGATTTAATGTTTAGTAGGTTTAACTCCCAAATCTCCTTCATATTTAGGAATGTCAACAATTTTTGAACTTATTTTGGTTTTATTAGAGGTTGTAGTAGTTCTAGAAAAAAGAATATTGCTTAATCTCATTTCAATATCATTAGTGACCTTTGCATGGATTAATAAATAAGAGGATCAATAAATGCTTAAGTTATTTATAGATAAAATAACGACTTGAAGTCTCCTAGAAAATGATAGAAATTTGTTGTCCAAGTAGTGATTCTTTTCTTAAATTTCAATATCAATGAGAGTCATAGTATGTGAGCTTGGAAATGATAATGGTTATTTCAAGTTAGTTAACAAAGAGATGACCTACTTGCAAGCCAGTTTGTGTAGATACATGAGTAAAAAATTTGGCATTGTAATTTGTTACAAAAATTTGGACTTTTTAGGGCTTACTTTTAGCCAAAATAGGCCTTCAAGTTTGTTTAATACATTTAAAAGATTTGGATAGAAAAGTTGTTAGCATTGAAAAAGAGTATGGTGTCATTAAAAAAAGTTAATCAAGTGTCTTTTATGGAGGTTCATATCTAGTGATACTTGAAAGTAGGTTTGAGGGTGATGTTCTTTTAGATTAGAAGGCTAAGGAATTCCATGAAAATGTTAAAAAGGTAATTTGATGGTTAATCATCTTACTTAAGGCCTCTTGTAGTTTTGGAAAATCTAATGGGTTTAGCATTAACAAATATGAAAAAGGTAGGTTAGGTAATATACACAAATATAAACAAATAAAGTTTTTATGACAGCTAAAATCTCAAAATATTTTAGGTTAAAGTACTAATGGGTATAATTAAAGGCTTTAGAAAGGTTAATTTTAATGGTGCATCTTAGGTGGCCATATCAATATAATAGTCCCTAAGGAGTTCTTGGAAAAATGAGTATTATCACCAATGCTTCCACCATTGATGAAAATTGATTAGTTATGGTTGATAATATGCAAAAGTGTACTTTTAAATTTGCTGGCCAAAAGCATAGAGATAGGCTTGTAGATCATGTTAGAATAGAAGATGAAGTGAAAATCTAAAACAATAGAGGTTTTGGATTTTAGGGATGAGGGAAATAAAACTAAAATAATCTTTTTAAGTTGTTTTCCACAAATGAAGAAATTTGTAACTGTTAGAGTGAGATTAGAACCTATAATTGGCAAAGACTTCTTGAAAAAGAGAGTACCAAAACCAATGGAATTGAGGGCTTTGAAGGAATCAAAACTAAAAAAATATAAATTTAATTCTCGGCCGATGAAAGGTTTTACGGAAGGTTAGAACAACGTGAAGAGAGATAACAGATTTTGAGATTACGGAAGGGAAAAGGTTAGAAGGAGAGATTTTGTCGCAGTGTTAGCGCCAGAGATGATAAACATAGATTCATTTATAAAGGACAAAACTTTGGTTATATTCCTATTGGAGAGAATAGAATTGTAAAAGAATATGGAATTGTTATCTTCTCGTTCGAGAAACTTAATCCTAGAAGATTGTTTATCATAGATTCATAGTAAGCAAGGGCTTTAAGGCATTCCTGAAATTTTGGTTTTTTAGCCTCTTTAGTAGGATTTAAGATGAGGTTTGATTGAATTATATGGAGGTCAGATTTGGTTAAGCTTATAAAGGTATTAATATTAATATTATTTCTATGAGAGAACTTAGGAGTTTTAGATCTCTTATCACATAATCTTTTATGTTTTAATTTGATAGACATAAGATGTTTGTAGAAGGGAATAAACTAAGTTTTTTTAATAGTATTTTTTAAAAGAGGGTAGTTAATAATGAAATAAAGGTATCTTAAGGGAAAGACTCTTTTATAGGGAGTTTTTAAACATGAGACATGAATTAGGCTATGGCTAAAAAGATTAAGCAGAGTAAAGAGAGCCTAAGAGGAAGGGAATGAATGAAATCAATAAAGATTAAAAATGGACTTATCAAGCTTTCTTTGAATAGAGCAAGAGCCAATTTGCTTATTACTCCAAGTGTATAAAGAATTGGTAAAGTCTTTAAAATTACAAGCTATAAGGGTATTTTTAAAATCCAACATATTTGAACTGTAAGGGATAGAAGTCTAAGAGGAATCTATAGGGTGAATAACATAATTAAAATCACCAATAGCCAACTAAAGAGAGAGATTAATTCTAAGAGATCTGAAGGATACTAATATAAATATTATCCCTTTTTAGTGGAAGAGTTATTAGATGCATAGACCATAGTGAGAAGAAATGAGGAGTTTATATCATTAGAAAAATTTAAAGGCATATAAGTTATTTATCATGGAGAATGACAATAGGTCTAAAAGTATCACGATTCTATGATATATTAATTATACTATTATAGTCTTCATTAAGATTATTTAAGGAATACCGACTATAAAATTAGAAAGAAGTGATTTCAGTATCAGTTGGGATTTTACTCTAATTTCAAAAAACAAGGGATAATTTAATAAAGGAAAAGATATTTTTGACATTTACTTAGAGGGATATTTACCCTTATATTCCAAGAAACATAAACATCTATGTGGAGAAAGAACAGTTTAAACACTCCTTTAATGCTAGTTTTTTTTTCATTTACATTTATAGTCAAACTTAACAACTAGACTTAGTTTCAAGGTTCTTATCATAATCACTAAAACAATACTCAATATTAAAAGATAACCTACAATTAATAGGATTAAAGGATAACAAATTCTAAAATGCCCAATCTTTTGGGATTTTTTCAATTTAGTGCTTAAAATTTTAAAATTTTCAATTAAATGACTAACCTTTTATGATCTTAACAACTCAATTCAAAATGTTAACTCCGTTAGTAATTTACCAATTTTGATGAACAAAATCTTTGTTGTCCATGACAGGTAGGTGTCCATGTGGAAAAAAAAAGGTTGCAAACTAAACATACCTATAACCTTATCTGAACAACCCATAAGCATACCTATTAACTCAAATACTCAAATACCTATTACTTAAATACTAATTTCCCATTTAATTTCAAAATACCCTATTTAACGCTTCATCTCCATGACATTAGAATTTGAGTTATAATTTTGAAATACCCTCTTCTGGGGGATAAAACTAAAGAATTTGAGTTATAATTAGAAGGTAAAAAGAAGCACCTTAATAAAGAACTAAAAAGCAAGGCAGAAGTAGTGAAGTAGCGAGAAGTCAAAGTCTTACATAGGGAAGAAAATTTAGGTAAAATAGAGCAAGCATTTGAGAGGAATTCAGAGAGAGTGAAGGGGAAGAAGAAGGACATCGATTATAGGTTGAAAAGTATAAAGGAGAGGGAGAAATCTTTGAAATCTAAGGGGGAAATGGATCTTCAGAGGAAATAGTTGCTAATAATGAGAGCTTGCAAATTATAAAATATGAATGTGAGAAGATAAGGGATGAAATTGCTTATCAAGAGATGCAGATTGGTGAAGAGAATGAAAGTTTGAAAAAAACAATTAATAGAAGATAATCAATGTACATTTATAAGCAGAACTAAAATGATAGTTAGAGAAGTTTAGGATTCAGCAGGAGCTCCTCTCAAAAGAAGGTAAAGATTTGAAACTAGAAAGGAAGAAATTTGAGAATGGGAAGTACTAGAAGAGAAAAGAGCTTAAAATAGTAAATAGGAAATGGGTATATCCGTATTTGGTATTTGGGTTATTGGGTATAGTTATAGGTCATTTAGATTAGGTTACAAGAATGCTTAATTGGCCATTATTTTTTAAAATGGATGCCTAAATTTCATGGATAACAAAGATTTCATTAGCCAAATCAACAAATTACTAATAGAATTAAGGTTTTAATAATAAGTTGTTAAGGTTACAAAATTTTGGTCACTTAATTGAAAATTTTAAAAGCTTAAGCATTGAATTAAAAAATTTCCGAAATGTTAGGAGCTTTATAATTGTTTAGTCCTAGAATTAGCTATATGGTCGGAGTGATTAAGAAAGTTATCTAATTTTAGAGAGAGAGGAGCTAGGGTGAACACTAGTAGGCGAAGACAACTAAGGAAAGTCAATTTAAGGTGGAAGAGGATTTTGCTAGTTCTATTTTGGGTTGCAAGGCTCTAAAGTTATGTTTATATTGGGAGACGATGGAGCTATAATCAAATTCTGAGAAGGGGCATTGGAAGATTCTTTAATCTTTGAGGAAAGGAGGTTGCTTTTTGTAAGGTTCCTACTTTAAGAAACCTTACTACTTAGCTTCCAAATAAAATAAAATAATTTCTTAGGCCCAATTAGCATCTAAAAGTATGTAATATCAGTGGAAATCATAGATTTGTTATTATCCTTATTATAAGCAACAAGAAGGCATATGTAATGGATACTAGTATTTGAGTCAACCAACAAAAACTTTGTTATAGTTAATTCTTGGCATTTAGCCATTATCTCATCTAAGTAAAAATATTTACCCATTTAGATAGCAATATGGTTTAGTTCCCATATTCTAATATTCTAAAAACATATTGTGGAAATTTGTCCAAATTAGAGCAGAGGCAATTGTTTACTAGAACGAAACCAACTTTCAATTTTCTAAGAAGAGACCTCTCATTATTGTTTCATGAACCAATTCTAAAATAGAGTTTAAACCTTCATTAGATTTGAAGTTTAACTAAAGGACATTTTTGTCATTAATAAGAACCTCTTAGAGACTGAATGAATTCCAAATACTATTAGTTTCATTCTAGCAAGATATCTATGAAGTAGTTTTTAAGCATGAAGGCTCCTTTATTAGTAAATTTTAAAAGTTGGGAGATTATAGATTCCACATTTCAACTTGAGAAGGTATGAAATTTAGTGAGTAGGTGTTGGGGAGACCAACATCACTAATACAATATTCTAAGATTTATTATATGGGTTAAGGTTTAGATTAGCCAAGGTAAGAGGAGGAGGTGCTTTACGGGTCAAGAAAAAAAGAGTCAAATAAATGAAAGGGAACTAATTAGGTATAATTGTAGGGCAACTAAGAGGAGAAATAAGGGGAGGCAAGGACTTCTACTAGCAAAGTTAGAATTTAGAGCTACTAAAAAAATAGGACACTAAATACAATAACTGGGAGTAGTACCAAAAGAAATAATGAAGTTATCAAGTAAAGATTTAGGGGTAAGATTTGGATGAAAATTGAGGATGAAAAAGAAAGTGAAGTAAGGGCCAAAGAACCGATCGTAAAAGGAGAGGTAGGCAATAAAGAAATAAGGTAGAGAAAAATAGAGAAAATAAAAAAGAGAAAAGGAAATAAGGCTTCTAAAAGCTCAAATCTCTAAAGTAGGGAAATGATGTATATTTTAGAGTAGAAGATACGTCTACAAATAAGAAGGGAATGTGAGGAGAAGAAAGGAGAAGGAAAGAAATATTAAGGAAATAGAAAAATGACAATGCAAAGGTTGTAGAGAATTAAAGGCTTAAAGGGTAAGCTTAGATAAGACAAGCACACATGCACACACGCACGCACGCACGTACGTGCACACACAGACACACACACACTCGCACACACACACACACACACACACACTTTTATTTATGTATAAATGAGAGGTAGGCTCTCTCATAAACTTTCTTTTTTGTTCCTTTTATTTGTGTATAAATTCCTAAATGCTACCCTTTCTTCATTTTGGGAATCTCACTTTCATCTCGGTGGGTTTATAGATTAGCTAGTGCTAATGATTCCATAGTAGCAAACAATTTACATCTTTATTTCACATATCATGATGTTACAAGACTAAGAGAGAAACGTTGCACACACTTATATATGGGTACATTCTTCTTTCTATAGCCTGGATAGTTAAGGAAGGGACTTACATCCATGCATCTCTTTAAAGCCCAACTAATAAAAAGGGGATGTTAAAAAAAAGCACAATTTGGATTTAAGTAAAATCTAAAGGCCAAACATCAATCATAATTCAAGAAGAAGGTTTATGAGAGCTTAAACCAATTTGGTGAAATCTGTGTAATAAGTGAATTGGATTGTATGTTTTTTTTTAGTTTGGACTTCGTATCATTATTTTTAAAAGTAAATAAAACCTTTTATGATCTTTAGTTTAGTTAACCATAAACTCGTATGATAATGTTTCTTTAGATGATGTTTTATGCTTAATACATATAAGCATAGTATACAAGTTCATAACTAAAATCTTTAAAAATACATTAATGAATAAAATTGATATGTTGTATTTTATGAATACTTAATAAAAAGAGAAGGATAAAGATCTTTAGAAATATCTAAATTAGGTCCAAAGCCATAGGTCGATAGATTAGTTAATAATTTGAAGTCAAATTGGTTTAGCCAAATGTTAAAGAAAAGTATAATTTAAGTCCATGATCAAAACTTTAATTAATTTTACTTCTATTCAAACTTAAACCTAACCCAATTTAATTAGTGTTTTTAGGCTTTATCTAGCTCAAATTATTGTAATAGTAAAAACCTTAGCCATAGGTTTGAATCACAATCTAACATTTTCTAAAATATCTAAATAACTTGTTACTATTATTTATTGATAACATAAAACTTTCCTAAAATGAAAAAAACAATTCCTAGAAAACTAAACATAATTAAAACTTGACTAATGCAAACTATTAATGACAAAAAGAAAAATAAAATACAATGCAACAAAATTAAAACAGACAAGGTATATTTGACAGTTAATTGTTATTAATCTTGCAAAATTTACCCACACACATTAATGGCTTCATTATTATTACAGGCGTTGGATGGAAGGTAGAAGTTATGCTAATTTAAGCTCACCATAGCTCGATTTGCCAATGAACATGTCGATATTGTTTATTCTCACCTTTGACGCTTTGATTTATAATTATGGAAGCCATTGGATAATATTAAAAGAAGTCAATTAAGACGTAGTGTTCTATTATCATTGTGGATGTAAACCAAAGGGATTCATGGAATGTTTTAAAGTATCAAATATGTTCATTTGAACTGTAGCGTTCTATAATCCTAAATTATAGCCTTTAAATGTGAGCGATTTCAATTTTATACGTAATCTAAAATCTTACTAAACCACTTGCTAAGAAGATAGTAGCAAATTCAAGTTTGTCATCATATAATTCTTTAACGATCTCAAACCCTAAAAACCTGACAAATTCTTTGGGCTATAGATAGTTTTGTTACATCCTTAATACTATTATACATAAAATTCATCGTGATAAGTAGGATAGATCAATTCAGTTTTCTATTAAAATAGGCAACTGGGTATTTCATCCCTTTAACCTCTTGTTGTATATTATTATATCATCATAAACAAATCATAATAAATCTACCACACAAAATATGATTCATCAACCACGTTAACTTACTTCGTCCATTTGTAAGACTAAAAGTATAACTAACCATTTATGCCACCTATTTTCTCATTCATCACCTTTTGTTGGTCATAATCACCCTTAAAGTCAATCTTTAAAAAATCATAAAAATCCTAAACATATTATCTTATTTAGGAATAAGATGTTTGTAATTTACTATTATGTTGTTGATAACACTACAATCAAATTAGATACCCTAACTATAGTCCTTCTAGTCTATAAGTAACATGAATACTACAAATAGAGATTTTCCAAGAGTACACATTTTTCCGGTAACTCCTTCACTTTTCTTTAAAGCTCCTATATCTCCTTAGAATTTCTTTTACACCAATGTTTGTTGGGTATGGCAAATTCTAGTATTAGGTCAATTTGAAGTTCAATCCCTCTAATAAGTGGCAATCTATTAAGAACCCCTTTAAAAAAATATCTTTGAACTCCTTAAATGAAGAAGAAAAGACATATGGAAGAGAAGAGTTATGTTTGTTACCATTATAATAAGTCTCTTTGCACATAAGTACGTTCTTCAACTTATTAGAATAATAAGAACTCATAGCCTTACTCTCTTTTTGTTATTTTTTTTACTCTCTTTTAAGCTCTCAACCTCACTTTTTTTTTCTTCTCATGAATCTTACCTTCACATACTCTTATCACTTCTCCTATCTTTTCAACTTCAATTTACACTTATAGACCTTCTTAATTGTCAACAATACTAGAGTAATTATCTTTTTTTTCCTTTATAAACTATACATATTCTTAGGCCTATCATGTATGACTTTCTTATCATATTGGTGTGCCCTCCTTAATAAAATATGACTCACTGGCATAAGTAACACATTTCAAAGAATTTCATTCTTATTTTTCCTAACAGAGAATGAAATTAGCATTATTTTAGTCGCTTTGATCTCCCTCCACTAATTTAATTACTACAACTTAAAGGACCTTAAATGTTTCAATATGGGAAACATTAGCTTCTCTACAAATGCTAATGTTGCACTCACTATATTAATGAAACCTCTCCCATCAATGCTCATACTACAAACTTTATGCTTATATGGCATCTTATATGGAACATGTTTTTCCTTTACAACTTTGTATCATCCTCCTTCACTAGAGCACTCAATGCTCCCTTTACCACTATTTCTTCTCTATCAATTTTCCACTTATCCATAATTTCACAAATAGTTTCTTAAGTAGTTTAAATAAGCTCACTATCATTTTAGTCATTAGTTATTTCCACCTAACATCATCTCTTAATACCATAGCTCTCTTACTAGGACAATTTGAAGATATATATCATATTCCTAACTATCAAAAACACTTAATATGACAATTTCTTGGGGTTGACAAATTAAAATTACCTTTTTCCTTTTTGTCAAACTCCTGTTTAAGTTTTATGGGTTCAAGTTTTCTCTTGGATAAACTCATATCCCTTTTTAAATTTTGTTTTCATGAAGAGCTTGGTTTTATGGATCTGGACTCCATTTCTCATAACTTCTCTCTTTCCTTTTATTGTTATGTGTATCATGTTCTCTAACTCCACATATTGCTACAACTCAACTATAATGGCTATATTCTTATACAATTCACTAAAAAACTAGGCCATTATAACTTTTATATACTATACTACATTTTTCCTAATCATAGTAATCTCCATCTTTTCAGATAGTCCTCCATACTATTAGACCTTTGATTTAGCCCTTTAAACCGATATATGTAAAATGTACATAAAAGTCTACAGCTTTAAAACAAGTCCAAAACACAAGTAATGGGCAACCCAAAGCTATACTTCTAACTTAAAATAATTAATTAAAAAAGAATAAAAGTCCTCCTGTACATTCTGCCCAACTTGATTAGTTATAATGCCATTGGCCCTCATTATCTCTTGAGATTCTATCCCATCTACAATTCGGCCCATATAGGATTGAAGCGCTTCTTTGAACTTCTTAGCTATTGATCTTGTTATTGGTCCTTCAGGCATTACTGGCTCATCTTTGGTTCCATTACTCTTACAAAGTACAATAGTCGTGCTCACATCATCCCCTCCCTCTCCAAAAGGATTTGTCCTCAAATATGATTCAAAGTCAATAGGAAATAAGTTAGAAACATTAAAAGTAGCACTAATATTATATTCACCTTGCAAGTCTGTCTTGTATGCATTGTCATTGATGCGTTCCAACACTTGGAATGGTCCATCACCCTTTGCATCAAGTTTTGACTTCCTTTACTATTGAACCAATGTTTTAAAAACTAGACCGGTGACTGAACCGAAGAAGTAACTGATTTAAGGGTCAATGGTTCAACCAGAATTCAACCGTGCTCTAACCGGTGACTAATAAATATATATATTTTATTTTATATATTATATATATAAGATAATTTTTAAACATACTATTTAATTATTTATCTAATTGTAAATTTAACTTAAACATTCAAACTTCAAACTTTAAAATATACAAGTTTTTTTAAGTTCACCAACACAACACAAAATAAGATAACAAAGCTCACTAGTCATATTTCATCAGAAAGATAAAAAAAGATCACTAATCATAATATTCATTCAAGTTGAAATCATTAAAATCAAGGCATTTTAAATGGACTGGCTGGTTCTTTCTTTCACTGGTTCAGTGGTTTTTACCGGTCCGACTGTAAAATGAACGGGTCAATCACTCATAAAAAATAAGGGTTAAACCGGACCATTTCATGCTCCGAGTCACTGGTTCTCCAATCTGACCGACCAGTGCGGTCCGGTTTTTAAAACACTAATTGAAACCTTTTTTTTCGCATATGCACCTAAACCCAATCACCTGGTTCAAAGAGAACTTGCTTTCTACCTTTATTTGCTTTTTGTGCATACATGTGATTCTTTTTCTCAATCTGTTCACGCGCTTTCTCATATATTGTTTTAACCAAGTCATCCTTCTTCTTGCCATCTAAATTAGCAATCTCAGTCAAAGGTAAAGGCATCAAATCTAACACAATTAATGGATTAAAACCATACATAATTTCTAATGGAGAATAACTTGTAGAAGAACGTGTAGAACGATTATATGCAAAATCTATGAATGGAAAACAATCTTCCCAAGTTTTCAAATTCTTCCTAACAATTGCACACAACATGATTCCTAAAGTCCTATTAACTACCTCGTTTTGTCCATCAATTTGTGGATGACATGTGGTAGAAAATAAAAGTTTAGTACCCAGCTTTCCCCACAAAACTCTCTGAAAATGACTTAGGAACTTAGCATCCCTATTTGAAACAATGGTTCTTGGCACACTATGAAGTCAAACTACTTCGCTAAAGAAAAGATCAACAATGTTTGTTGCATCATCTGTTTTATGGCAACCAATGAAATGAGCCATTTTACTAAATCTATCCACAATAATAAATATGTTATCTCTACCTGTCCTAGTCCTAGGTAAACCCAATACAAAGTCCATAGATATATCAGCCCAAGGTTCACTAGGTACAGGTAAAGGTGTATACAAATCATGAGGCATAGAACACGCAATACACTTGACACAAACCTTTTCCACATGTCTTCTTATATTTGGCCATTAAAAATGTTCTTTATATAATAGCCCGTTTTCCATACTAAGATTTATAGCCTTAGAATATTGCACATAGTCATATCATTGAGAATTTATGAAATGCATTTCATTCACATGCTTATCATTAGCATACACACATGAATTATGATTTTGTACACATTGCAAAGATAGTATATACGCTCAATTGACATATTCCAGGGTATGAAAGGCTTAAAATGATCATGATGTGAATTGTGTATTGTTTATGTCTTGAGTTTAGGTTTGATTTGTTACAAGTAGTAAATTTGGAATTGATTGTTATAATTGAGAAAATGATGCATGAATTGGATACTTTTATGCTTTGTTCTTGATGTATAAACACCGTAGGTTATAGGTTGTTTTATAGATGAATTAGATTGAATTTTGAAGTCCAATGAAGGTGAATTAATGCTAAAGAAAGGTGTTAGTGTAGTGGATTTGAAGTGGGAAAGAACTAGGATTACATGATTGATAGTGAATGAAAGTTTATATTTTGGTTTTTGATACATGAAAAATTAGGATGACTAAGCCTATAAATTGAGTAACATTTGGCATAGATAAATGAATGACATTTGGCATAGGCAATGAATTGACAAATGGCAAAAATGAATGAGTGACAAATGGACTAGTAACTAGGTGACATTTGGCAGCTTATGGAGGGGATAAGTGGCTTACATGCATAGTGACATATGCCAATGTAACATGGAGACACCTAGCATTTGATGAGTCAAGCTACTGCAAGAGTAGTTTTTATTGTGTTCATTCTTATCCTTTCCATTACTTTCACCACCAAAAAACTCACACTCTCACAACTTCTGAATTTTTCTTCAATTTCATTCATAGTCACCTTAAGATCCACACAAAAATCTGCTCAAAGATAGCTATAATCTATTATCACCATTTTGCCTTTGCTGATATCATTTTACTTCCACATTGAATTTGTGATGATCTTGTATGCATGGAGGGCTAGGTAAACTTGATGAATTGAGGTGGAACTTGAGCTAAACAAGTAAGTAAAGTATTGATCTTTATGGTATATGATTGAATTGGGATAGATTACATATGATGTTGATGTTGAGGACGTGCTAGAAAATAGAGAATGAATGGGTACTTTTCTGTTCTGTTTTTGCATGTACGAAAATAGTAGTTTATGGGCTGTTGTATGGATGATTTAAGTTGGAATTTGAAGTATAATTGATGAAGAATTCATGCTAAAGATAGGTGTTATTAAGTTGTTTTTGAATATGGAAAATTAGAGTTGTAGGTGTGTTTGTAAAAAGTGACGGTTAATAACATAAGTGAGCAGAATTTTGTAAGCCTTAGTGTAACTAATATGGAAGTTAAATTAACCTGAAATGAAGTAACCTTAAAGGACATGAAATCTGGAAAATTTCAGGTGTTAGTGATGTCTCTAAGCTTGTAAAATTCGTGAAGTATTAAAGGTAGTAAAGTTACACACATTAGTGATGTTGATGACAAATTTTGGAATTTTAATTTCAGCCTTGTGTACATGTCGAACCAACTAAGAAATTTCACTCTAAATTGGTATATTTGGACTTGATTAAGGCTAGGAATGAGCCTAGATTGTTGCTTGATTAATTAGTTAAGAGCTTGATAAGTTTATGTACTTAATTGATGTCATAACCTAAAGAATGGATTGTTTTGATGTGGTTAAGTTCAAATTTGGAAATTTTGATTTATTAAAGGAATAAATGAGTTCTTTTAATGCAAACATGATCTTAAGGACATGAGTAATGTGTATAAGGTATAAATGAATGAGCATTGAAGAACATAGGGTAATTATGAATGAGAATTGGGTAAATGTATGAATATATATTGCTGGAAAAGTTTGGTGAATATATAGATCTAGCTTACCGAAATTCCAAATTTAAAGTAACAATTGTGTGTGGATTATGAGAGACTTTTTGATCATGAAAATATTCAAAGATAAGTGTAAAGTATCGTTGATGAATTTGGAGTAAATCAAGCTAACTTAAAGGTACAAACCTGATTGTAATGGTAGTATACAAAATATGATGTTTGAATGGTCTTAGGGTGTATATGCAGAAGTTGAATAGTTTAGATCTATGTATAAGAATACATACCCAGGAAAGTCAATTGAGCATGCATTGTACATAATACATATACATATTTATGATTTAGTACTAATTTGATTAAACAAGTTAGTAATTTGTACATATGTGTGTATTGCATGATTTAGAAGTACAAATTAACCAACAACTTCTAGACATTGCCAGCTCATCAAAGCAATAGCTATGTAGAGCATACTGTGAGTTAATCTAGTTATTTATTCACTATATTTGAATTGTTCTTAATTAACTTTTAGATATGGAACTATTGCTGACATAATTGTGTTAATTCTAGATGTTGATGGTCCGAGGAGTTTGATATTCGAGACTATATTGGAAGTGTTTGCAAATTGAATGTGAATATGAAAATTGTGTTTTAACTATATGTTGAATGCCGGACTTAGATCTGATGAATGTGCTATATAGCTGTGCACACTGAATGAGAGCTATTGATAGCATAATATGTGATTTAATGCATTTTATTACATTAATATGCATGATCAGATAAAGGAGTTGTGACCGGAGTGACCAACGTGAAAAGAGCTTAAAGCTCATAAATGTGCACACAGAGCCACAGGTTCAACGATTAATGAGCCTGATATCTATAATAGGTACGAGACAGTATCTGAAATAAACTTGGTATCCATAATGGATACAGGACAGTTAAATTGGCACTCGGTCATAACAAAATAAAAATGGAATTGGAGTATCATATGCATTGCAAATGTTTCTTTACATGTATCATGTGAATCATTGTAAAGAATGACTAAATTGAGTTGATATAATGTTATACTATGTTTGTGTATATGTGAATGATTGTAAAAAAAAGTATTGAATTGTGTTGATATAGTGATCTGCAATACTTGTATACATGTTAATGATATGAATGATTGAGGTGAAAGATTGGATTGTTCTGAAAAGATTATATGACCTACTTGTATTATAATGTGCTTATTGAGATATGATGTATAGTGCGATTTGATATACAAAACTGTATAGGAATTGATTCAGGCTAGTGTGATATACTTGTGAATTTGGTTGTATACTTGTGATGTTATGTTTTGACTCGAGTGAGCACATCGATGATGGTTTACTTACTGAGTTCACAAAACTCATCAAAATTGCAACATTGTTTTACAGGTATTGAGGAGACCTAACTTCTAAGGCAATCTAGTAGCAGTCTAGTATTGTTAATTTTGAAATCAGGAATGGCTTAAAGGTCTGGTCAGCTGATGTCTGAAGAGTTTAGATAGTTTGTTTCTGCTAGCATCTCATTCATATTAGATTTTTTGTAAAGATTAATAAGCTCTCAGATGTTTTTGTAATGTACATATAAAGATTATGAGATGTAATGACAATGTAAATGATGCTTGTGAATTGAAATGAGAAATGTTGAACTTATGATCACTTATGTTCTGTATGATGCCATAATAGTGAATTTTATTGCTCTAACATGCTATTCTCATAGCATATGTTCTTGAATGTCCTCTGGATGTTTGGGTATATGCTCTATGGTAGTGGTGTGTTGCAAACCATGTGAAAATAGAGGCTTTTGGATTGAGGGAACATTTCCAAATGAGATTGAACTAAGGACCATTCTTGCCCCCTTCCTAAAAAGCTTTATAGAAATATTTGCTAGAAAAAAAATTGAGGTATCTGGGACCCAAGTTACTGCACCCTGCCTATGGCTATTGGTAATCTAGGGAAAATATCACACAATTAAATTGAATCCCCTGAAGTTCCTACCCATTGAGAATGATTCATTAAAGAAGCTACTTTGGAGTTGAGCGAAAGCCCATTTGTAAGTCTGGATAGTTCCGTCCTTTGTATTAAAGGACTATGATCTGTCCAGTTATCAAAACCAAACCTAGATTTTCTTACCATTACGCAAAACATGCTTTATCAAAGGAAAATCTCCTGTCTCAATTTCAACATTTGCAATAAGAACCAAAAATACCCTTTAGAGGCAGACAATTGTCAAAAGCTTTTAGTATTAGGATATGTTTCATGTATCCATTTTACCCAAATAGCCTATTTATCTTTAATAAGCATCTAAATTCTTTTGCACATCAACACTTTTTGCATAAAAGAAATGGAGATGATCCTTAGTCCCCTTTGCTTTTTAGGTACAGTCTTCTCACTCCACTTGACTTTGGCTTTCTTAGAGTTCTTAGAAATTTTAGACTTTCAGAATGCTATCAATCTCCTTGCATACCTTCTTGGCCATAATAAGATGGGATATTCAATAAACAAAAGGATTGGCAATAACAAAAATTATCATATTAACCCTTACAGTTAGTGATAGAAATTGATTACACTAAGCATTAATTCTAGGTTTGATCCTTTCTATGAGTGAAATGCAATCAGAATACTAAGGCTTTGCATAAGATAAGAACTCCCAAATATTTAAGATGATGGTCATGAATATGAAGTTCAGTAATCTTGGAGTGCTCCTGAATATTTCTCACATCTTTTGAGCAATATAAACTACTTTTGTTGACATTCACTTGCAAGCCCAACCATTTGGAGAATTACATAAGAAGTTCCTTAACCAACTTCACTGAATGATTGTTTGCTCCTAAAAGAAGGATCAAATCATTTGCAAACATCAAGTGTGTAAGCTTGGAAGCTCTATATTTATTATCATGGAAAACCTACCATTAGAACCAATAACCTTGTTAATAAGTCGAGAGAGGCCTTCTATAACTAGAGTAAATAGATAAGGAGAGAGAGGATCCCTTTGTCTAATTCCTCTAGCACAAGATAAAGGCTTGGTAGGAAGCCCATTCATAAGAATACTGATTTAAGTCGTTGTTAAGCACAACCTAATCCATGCAATGAAAGAAGTAGGAAACTCTAAAGCTTCCAAGAAAATATGTATGAAATCCTAGTTAATAATGTCGAAGGCCTTAAAGAAATCAATATTCTAGCAACAACTTTTAATATTTCTTCCTAAATTATACTTCTTCAAAATCTCTTGCATAAGCAGTATGTTATCCCCTATTAATTTGCCTTAAATAAATGCACTAAAAGAAGGATTAATGACTGAAGATAAAGCAGACCTCAATCTATTAGCAATGAGTTTGGCAATTACCTTGTAAACTGTGTTACAATAAGAAATGGGTCCAAAGTTAGTCAATGTATCTGGATTCAGCTTTTTGGGGACTAGACAAATGTAAGTATGGTTTATCTCCTTCAGCATTTTACAAAAGGACAAGCACTTTAAGACTGCTTCAGTAAACAGACTACCTGTAATCTCCTAAGTTTTCTGAAAAAATCCAGCAGTGAACCCATGACGACTTAGAGCTTTAAAGGGATGTAATTTGAATAAGATTTGCCTAATTTCCAAGTTTGTAAAAGAAGCAGAGATGGAATCCTTAAGATCCTACGAAAGGGGATTATCCAAGAAGTCTCGAATATAGTGAGTATCATATGAACTTGTTGTTGTTCCCATAAGCTGGAGAAAGAATGCTCTTGTAAGTACAAATAAAGAATTCTGGTTACAGACTTAGTTTCCCGAGGGATCTTTAAGTGCCACAATCTTGTTTTTATTCCTCTTTGTAAGTAGAGATACATGGAAGAATTTAGTGTTGGAGTCCCCATCCCTACCCCAATTTATCCGAGCTTTCTATTTTAATGTTAAGTTTTGCAAATTCAAAGCATCCTAATGATCCTTTAACCTAGCACATGTTAAGTCAAAATGACTTTACGATTAATAATTTTGATGACAAACAAAAAGGAGACAAATGAAAAGCAGACAGAACAAATGAGAAGAAAACAGACGATAG
>JANKOE010000008.1:64181099-64194856 GCA_026284465.1 Erythroxylum citrifolium | reverse complement strand
AAAAAAAATATTATTTTTCGAAATCGCTATAAAAGAATGCTCTGTATTTATAGTGAGCCCAATTTTGGTTATGGCTTTTTGTGCATTAAATGGCTATTGTAAATTATTGTTGACTTTTTGTAATAACTGAAAATGCTTCCTTTTACCGTGGGCTCAAGTTGTCAACTGTTTTCCGCGCGAATGAATGTTAAAAAAAATTATTTATACTGAGTTTTGTCTGACTGACTGATGTAGCATGCCACCCTTGCGGGGCATGGAATCAGATATCACCAACGATATTGGATTCGGGTCACGCGGGAGTGGGGTGTTACAATGTAGCTTCTTCATCAAAAACAACATCCCTACTCACAATTGGAATAATACAAATATTTTCATTCCAAAATTCACACATCAATTTAAATTGAAATACAACAAAGTAAAACAATTAGAATAAAAGTGTAATGTTTAGATACTTACAAGTCTCTCTGCATGCTCGTGGTAGGTAATAGATCCTCCCGTATGTATGGAAAGACTCTCTCCCCCTGTCCTCCATGTCTGTTGGTAGAATTACACTCTGAAATGGACATTGCCTTAGGTGATGTCCAATACTGCTGCCAATGACTTTACATTTGTTCAAAAATAGAAGACGGTCGTACACCATCCTTGTGTATCGTATCAACAAAGTCCCGATAACGTGTACGTGCTTGTCTTTCCCATACTTTATGTATGATTGCGTCAAATTCAGAATCCCAAAAAATTCTTTCTGAAATAAAAGGAAAAAATTTAATAAAAGGAAAAAATTTGATAAATACTTATAATGTAATAATATTTATCTAATTAATGTATACAAATCAATTAAAAAAAGAAAATAATTTTTTTATTGTACCTCGAACTCTTAATAGTAAAATTCCTTTGTGGCCTGAGAGATATTCTTCCATACATAACCCTCAAGATCAATCTTCTCCTTAAATTTGGATGTCATGTTTTTAGAGCATGGTCTAGACAGAATCAAACTAATATTAGAACAAATAATTTTTATACCATTTTTAAAATTTAAACCTATGACTTAATTATAATCATATAGTGTTTCATGTATTTTTACTTACAGATTATTGACAATTGTAATGTAAGTTCTTCCATTAGGTCCCTCAGCTCCAAACTGGCGGCCACCTCCATTTGGCATCATTTACCCCTGATATCTCTGTCGCTATAGGGGTAGTGGATGATGTAGGGGTAGTAGATAATGTAACATCAGGTACAGAAGGTAATGCCTCGTCTACATCTGTAGTAGCTGGAGGGGAGGAGGTGATTCAGTTGCAGCTGTAGAGTGTGATGGTTCTCCTTGACAGTAAGCACCGTCGAATCGTTGTCTGAACCTAGGTCGCATTATATCATGTTATCTCTTTCGCATTATATCATGTTATCTCTTTGGTGGCATATTTCAACCTGAAATTTATATTTGATTGAATTTTCTAGAAATATAAGAATTTGAATTTAATATTTTACACAATATATTGAAAAGGAAATAATTGATTTGTTGAATATAATATTTAATTATAAACACAAATTAATCGTTATCATCACTTAATTGTAAATTACAATCATCTTCTTTTTCTGAAGAATAAGAATCAAACCCAGGCTCCTCTTCAGATCTCTGGCCCTCGTCATCCTCTCTAGATGAAATTTCAACATATTCATTAAATAGATCGTTCAAAGATTCATTATCGTCATATGTGGCAGATGCATCTATTTCATAAACATTTTCCTGAAACGCTTCACTTTCAATTCTTTGTTCTCCTTTTCCATGTAATTCAAAAACACCTTTAGGTTTAACTTTGCAAACGACCAACCAATCTAACTTATCTCATCGTAAGCTAAGAAAAGGGACATAATACACCTGAATCGCTTACATTGGTAACACGAAAGGTTCAAATTGTCTCAATGTTCTTTTGTTGTTGATTTCAACTAGATTGTATCGGCTATGAACTTTTGTACCAACATTTGGAGTCGGATCAAACTAGTCACACTTAAATATCACATTTCACTTTATTAGCAATGCAGGGTACTCAATTTAACGTATCTCAATAATTTTACAATTTCAGGTATCTCAATAATTTTACCATAGTAATCCATCAATTCTCCCTGTATGCAAACTCCACTATTTATTGTTGACATGCTATGGCCATGATATTCTGTATGATAATTGTATCCATTAACAAAATACGTCGGATACAATTTAACAGTTTGTAGAGGTTCCTTCGCAAGATCACATATGAACTTGTTCTCTATTGGATTTTCTAAGGCCTACATAAAAGATATTATCATATGAAAGAGTATAATATCATTTGAACACTTAAATCTTATAATTCAATCATTTCAATATTTGCAAGTGAAAACTTACATATTTCTCTAACCATCAAGGAAAATGTCTTCTAAATTCTTTATTAATTTCATTTTGTGTTTTGTCGGGTATTAGCTCGCATAACATTTCCTCTTATAATCTAAAAGCATTTTTATGTATTTCAGTTATGAACAACACTAAATTTCAAAACCCAAATAATCAATTTTAACTTACTACACGAAAGGTTAAACCTTTTGATAGTTCAATAAAATGTAACCATGGGTAGCCTCAATTTCTTCCTCTATTAACATTCTTCTTGTTGAATGTCCATATGTTTGTCCAAGATATGTGAAAATGGATAAGTTACCATCAACATCACTCATTCCTCCCCCATCATCATTACGAGGAACTTTTCTTTCTCTTGTGTAAAGATGCGACTCAAAATAATGTGAACAAAATGTACTAACTTTTTCCACTAAATAAGCATTACATATCGAACCTTCAACTCTAGCCTTGTTTTTTTCCATTTTTCTTCAAGTGATGTAAATACCTATATTAGCGAATAAGGTTATTACAATTTAGTTGTTAAAAAATGTTATTACTTAAATTACAATCATTTTTGTTGAATTAGCTCAAACGGATACATCCATCGATATTGAACTGGACCGGCTAGTTTTGCCTCATGTGCTAAATGCACAAGTAAATGCTCCATATAGTCAAAGAAGCTTAGAGGAAAAATCCCTTTTAACTTGCACAAAATTACTGGAATTTCCCTTTCTAGTTTTTCCATTTCAGCCAACTTGATTTTAGATGATGTTATACTTTCGAAAAACAAACTTAATTCTGTTATTACTTTCCAAACCTTATTCGTTAGCAACTCCCAAAATGCAATTGGAATTAGCCTTTACATAAACATATGACAATCATGACTTTTCATCCCAAATAATTTGTACTTCTTTATGTCTACACACATTGCCAAGTTTGAAACGTAATCATCAGGAAACTTTAGACTTTTTAACCATTCACATAATATTTCCTTTTGTTTTTGTCCAAAGTGTAACATGCTTTGGAATATTTACTAGTGCGAAGATCTTTATGTAACTCATTCCTTTTACAAAAAAGTTGTAAACCAGCTCGTGATTTTGCATTGTCTTTTGTCCTCCCTTCAATGTTCATTATGGTATTGAACAAATTATCAAAAATATTTTTTTTCAATATGCATCACATCTGGATTATGACGTATTAAATTTGTTTTCCAATATAGCAAATCCCAAAATATGCTTCGTTTTCTCTGACCAAAGTTTTTACTAATGTTTGTATTAACTTTATCAGCTTCAAATTTTGTAACTTTCAGCAAGCCTAATTCTTCAATCTCCTGCAAAATCTCTTCACCAGCTTTTGTGAGGGCGAGGAGGTGTTTTTACCATCCTATTCTTAATGAACTTTTGTTTATTGTGTCTAAATGGGTGATCTAGAGAAAGAAATTTCCTGTAATTGTCAAACCAACATGTTTTGCCCCCATTTGGAAGATAAAACACATCAAAATCATTGTCATAATAAGGACAAACCAATTTTCTTGCTATGCTCCATCCAGGCAATATGGCATATGCTGGAAAATCAAATGGTCTACATTAAAGCTGCTCTCAACACAAAATTTTGTTTCAGAGACACGTCATATGTATGAACATCATATTCCCAAAGATGCTGCAATTAAGATATCAATAGTTGTAAGAATACATCAATTTTATGCTTTGGATTTGTAGGCCCTAGCACAATTACTGTTAAGAACATATATGCCTCTTTTATACACATCCATAGAGGCAAATTATAAGGAGTAATTATGATTGGCCATGATGAATATTGCTGGTCGGATTGACCAAAAGGTTGGAATCTATCTGTCAACAATTCCAACCTAACATTTCAACTTTCAGCTACAAACTCATAATGGGTGTCATTGAAATGTTTCCATGCCAGTGCATCTAATGGATAACTCATTATTCCATCTTCCTATTCGTGTTCATTACGCCATCTTATGTGAGATACAGTAACATTAGAAGCATATAATCTTTGAAGTCTCAGAGTTAGTGAGAAATAATACATCCAATTCCAAAGGATTAATTTCTGTTTCAAAGAACGCTTTCTAGGCTTGAACCTAGATTAGCCACAAAATTTGCACTCTTATAATTCCACATCATCTCCCCAATACAACATACAACCCAATTTGTAATAATTAATCTTTTCAACAGGCAAACTAAGACCCCTAATAAGTTTCTTCATATTGTAAAAACTATCAACCATTATATGATCAAGAGGCAATGATTCATTATACCATTCAATAATTTTATCAAAACTACGATCAGAAATATTCCCTTTAAACTTTATGTTCAATATTCGAGCAATTGAAGACAATTGAGTCATTGTCTCATAATTTGGCCATAATTCTTGGTTAGCTGAGTGTAGCAACTCAAAAAACTGTTTTGCATGTGGGTTTGATTCTTCTTCAAGATTTTCTATATTTTCCTGAAAGGTATAATCGACTGCATCATAAACCATTTGCATGTAAGGATTTTCATTTGCATCCATATTATTTGTTGTAAATCCAATCCCCCTTTCAAACTCATTTAAGTTCATAGACAATTGTACTTGATTACACCCCTTAAGGAGCTACAAATCAATGGTTCCCCATGTCATGTCCACTCAAAATAATTGGGGACAAACCCTTTTCTCAGCAAATGCCCATTAACTTCATCAATAGGAAGGAAACAAATGTGTTTGTACTTTTTACATATACATCTGATATTTGGGCCATCCATATATGCAGGTTGAGAACATGCATAATGAATAAAAACTTCAACTCCCTCAACAAACTCAAGATTAATGAAACCATCAGGTGATAATTGTCTATACATCCAAGATCTATCAATATTACTCATTTCTACAAAACTGTTAATTTCAAACAGTAATTCCATAGTTAGTATCCTTCATGTTTGCCAAAGTTTACAAAACATCTAAACTTAACATAACATCCCCTAAGTATTAACCAATTGAATTAATCACCAAAATTTACACATATGAATCAAGAAAACAAGTTCTCGTTGTGACTTCTAGGCTCGTGGTATTTTTCAACGATAAGCCTCACAAGAGCTGCATCACAAGTTATAGGTTAAGTTTATGGCTTAATATCAAAATTATTTATTAACTGAAGATCTATTTTTTGTTTGTAATCATATGTGTTAGAAGTAAAGTCAAAGACGCACTTAAGGACGTGAGAGGGAAAACTCTTGGTCAGCTTGATTTGGTATGGGAACATAAAATGGATAACTTAATTTTATAAAGTTGGAATATTTAATTGAATGGTTTATATATTGTTATTGAAATTTAAAATTAATGTTAGAAGTTTGATATTTAACTTAAATTAATTATGTACTAGTAACAAATATAATAAGTAAAGATAAAAATATGAATACTTTGATTAATACATTATTGTAACTTATACAAATTATGTAATATGTTTATAAGAAAATTATTATTATATTAAAAAAGATGCATGTAAAGATTCATACATGAAAAGTAAAGGGAACCTAATCATTTCAGAGACCATCAATGAAATAACCATTGACATAATTAAGATATTTGGAACTATAATTCAAACCCATCCTATATTAATTCAACGATAAACCGAAGTTCATACCACAAACAAGTTTCGGTTAGTGCAAGCCATTAACATTAAAAATGCACGAAGTTCAAATGGGAGGTTAAAGCCACAAACAAATACCCAAATTAAACCAACTGCACAAAAACCTACTAAATAACAAAACTCACTTACCTTAACCGACACGCAGATGAATTCACTGAAGCACGTGAAGGAAAAAGATGACAGAGCTAGAATGAGCTAACGACCAAAGAAAATAACCAAAACAAAGCAAAGAAGACAATGAATAAGATCTTAGCCAGGAACCTTAACTAATTGAAAGGGATTTTAAATTACTTCCATGTTTGACTCAAGATATATGAGTGAAGTCACATAAAACATACCACAGAATTGCATGCCATTCACATTTACTATCTACCAACAACATTAATTAAGGGTAATTCAGCTTTTAATGGAGGGAGTGTGCAAAGAAAAACTTCTAACTCTCCAATAATAACTCTCCAAGTATAGATTATGACAAGAGTACCAAAAAAGCTGAGTTGTAGTGTCAGCCAAACCCAACAAGTTTTTGGTTTTGCTAAACACAGGCAAGGAGGAAAAACAAGCATTGTGAAATAAGTTCAATGTAGAGCTTCTTTGAATAGTATAACCTCAATTTAATTTAAGATTACTGGCACATTTATATCTTATGCTCAAGACGTGAATTTAAGTTTTACTCACATAAGATGTAACTAAAAACTATAGGTTCAATTTTGAAAGTTCAATTGAAGTTTGACATGAATGCTTCCAAATATATTAGTTGATACTATGAAATCACTAGTCGAATAGAATGATATTTTCTAAGGTATACGGATGCAATGTAATTATCATATGGTTCCTTGATGTCTTAATAGAACATGATGTTATTGTATAAAAAAATTATCGCTAGTTATAATTAGAGTAACTACATCAATGAATAAAGAGAATCTAATATTTACTTGCCTAGTTTTCAGTTATTTTCTTGATAAGATATGTTCCCACATAATCTAAAAAAATTTTAAATATCAAACTAATTAAATATAATTGAATGTGAAACTAACTAAGATAATTAAATTTCTAAAATAAATGTAAGAATAAAAAACATATAAGAAATAATGAAATTTATTTTATATTAACTTATGAGGGTAATTATATATTAGATTGATTTCAAGTCTACAAGCTTGAAGACAGTTAATCAAAGACACTCAACACCCAAGTCATTTGATTAGAACTCTAACTTTATATGTTGATGTTGATTTATGTTGTTCTTTTCGAATCATTGGGGCTTAAACGTAGGCCTAAAGCTTATGCACTTGAAGAAAGAAGATATTATGCTAAATAAATCAAGTTCTATCCATACACTAATTAAAGATGTATCATTTATCTTTTAGTTTTTTTTAGACCTATATTAAAAATGAAACTCTTAATATGTAGCCTTATTTAAGCATAATTATTTACAAGGTAACCTTTCCAAGCTAAATAAAGGTACCTTTAGACAATACAAATTTTTATAACGTAATTTTTTCATATATGGGCTAATAATCAAACAGTAATCATTTTAAAAGATTGATATAAACATCTTGCTAGTTCCGTATCGAACAAGTTAGGAATTAGACAAGAATCATTCCCTAACATATTCTTTTAATATTCTCTATAGGATCTAGTTGTTCCTCATAATGTATAGACATTTCTACTACCTATAAGGAGATGAATCATTATTTAATGATTACTATTGATGTAATTCAATCTTCTTGAGCATCAATCCCTCTATATAAGGCAAAAGATGTGGAAGATAGCTCACTTAAAGTTGAGCTTGTTTTTGTGAGAAAGTTCCATTAAAATTCTTTAACAAGTTTGTTACAATCTCCTAAGGTAAGACCATATTCCTTTCTTTTTCTCTTTTCAATATGGAGAGTAATATGGATGTTAATTAGGACTAGTTTAAGGAGTAAGGTTAGCTCTAGTAAATATATCAATGTAGGATCAACTTACTCTAACCTTAGAAATAACAATCTTGTATCCTTTAGACCTATCAAGACCATACCACCTTCTTTTGTAACAACTTGGCCTCCTGTTAAAGTGCCACACAAGCCTAGCTTAGCCAAATCAGAGAAGACGCTTCATCTTCAAAATTCTTTATTAGACTTTATAACTAGGTACTATTATCACAATTTTGAAGTGTAAATCAACAAGCTATGGAAGGTTGAGTTCAAGAAGATGAGTGAAAAGTTCTATATCATTGAGGAGATCTCACCTAAATATCCAAAGGATGATGAGTGTAATTTCTATCCTACACCTAACAAGATGTGAAATTAATATGATTCGTTCAAGTGTGGGTTTTGCTTCCCCATCCATACTATAAACTTTTAGATCCTCGACGCTATAAGTGCAAGTCCTAACTAACTACATTTATGGGTAGGTCTCAATTGTTAACAATTCTTAAAGGTTGCATAACTAGAAGAAGAAATTTATCTTTCTATCAAACATGACAAGCTTTTGGAGTTGTAAAGTCATTTGGAGTGGTTTAACTAATATATTCTCTTGATTTGGATAGAGGCAACACAATCCTTATTAATCCAACCTAATCTTCTACTTCAAGAAATTCTCTTTTGTAAACACAATCTTGATCTAGATAAAGAAATCTTGTGGAGAAAAGCATTCCTATAGGTCCTCTCTTTGTTCTTTATTTCACTTAGATTTTAAATAACATTTTGACAATTATGTTGTTTTTGTGATAGTCATGAATATAAATAAGATGATTGTAAAGAAAAAAGTCAACCAAAGAGAAAGGTCTAATTTCAGATGGTACACTGATAATTGTTTGTTTAAATCTTTAAAAAGCAGCACTTGTAACTTCTATATGGATGGCTCTAAACTGCATCCCATAATATCTCAACTAAGAAATTATAGTGTTGAAAGTCAGGGGTCGGAAATATTGCACATAGTCCTTGGTACAAACTTTTTGTTTAGGATTTTAATAATAAATGCAAGTGTCATTCTATATATTCATTTACGAACTCAAAGTAGTTTGACAGCCAAAGACGAAGCTACATTCATACTTGGGGGGTCACTGGGCCCCCCAAGTTTTTTTTAAAAAATTATTTTTAATATATATATATATAAAGATATAGTTATTTAAGGGTCAGTGGTGTACTGGGCCCCAAAATTTAAAAAAATTAATTCTTGGGCCCCCTATCTTAAATTCTTGGCTCCGTCACTGTTGACAGCTATATTGAAGTCCAAAGCAAATTCCAGATGGCCGTAAGACATCCACACATATTCCATTTCTTAATTAACTCCACACGGCCGTAGGTAAGACATCCACACCAACACAGTTCAGAAATTATGAAATCAGTACACAAAACCCAGCATAAAACAAAACCCACTAATCGAAAACGCAGACGCAAACACAGAAGGAATCAGGGAACCGCAAACGCAGAAGGCAACCGACGGTGAGAAGGAACGAAGACGCAGAACCACAACGGCGAGAAGGAACCCATGGCGCGACAAGGAACCCAAGAGAGAAAAAATAAACTAGGTGAAAATGAGGATGGGGGGTGTTCGTGGTAAGTAGGATACGTTTAACGAAAATGACGTCATTTGGTAACGACGTCGTTTTTTATTTTAGTAAAATGCTGAAGTTGAATCTAACGGTGCAGTTTTAATTTAAATTTTATAGACGGAATAACACTTCCGTTGGTAAAAATATGACAGAATAACCCTCCCTTCGGTACACTCTGATTCGTTTACGTTTTGTTAAAAACGTTGCAGTCAAAGCAAACAGTGATGTTTAACTTTCAAGTTTACCGACAGAGCACACCTTCGTCGGTAAACAATGACGATTATTTTGCTGCTACTGTTCGCGTCTCTTTTATTGACGATCGTTCCTATTCCGTCGCTATATTTTATTGGAAAAATCAACGGGATAATTTTCCATCCAACTCTACTGACGGAAATTTTGTCCATAGTAAATTACACAATTTTATTGACGGAATGTGATTTTCCGTCTCAAATTTACAACGGTATTATTTTCATCAGTAATTTTCCGTTGGAAATCGGTAATTTTCTTGTAGTGAACAAGCAGCATCCCCATCTTCATCAATGTAATAATCATCTTCATCTTCATCTTCATCAATGTAAGTAAGTGTAAATTGGAATCAGGAAAATTAAAAAGACCATGGATCTTTGTTCTCAATCCATCCATGTCAAGACCCAGTTGGCCATCCTCATTGACAGAAACTTTGAAACGTTTCAGGGCCGGTATCACCACGCTTAACCTGCAGATATAATCAATATTTATAATATAAGAATAAGAAATATGGTCAAGAATAGTAAAGCGGTCATAGGGATCAAAATGAGTTGATAATCTTAAAAGCAGAGAGTAACATACAAATCCCAGTCGATAATGTGAAAGGTTAAACAGCCGTTGAAGAAGAAGAATCAATTAGCTAAACATATAAACGAAAAACAGATGGCAGTCGACGTAAATATAGCTAATAAATACGGCGCACTTACTGGATAAGGCAGCGATTCAGTAGGATTGATTGCATCGGATTATTATTACCTTTCCAACCAAAATAGACAAGCCTATTCACGGGTCAGGCTCTTCTCAGTATAAATGTTGAGAAATCGCTTTAATTAATAACTATTACAGTCATGAACTTTAGGTTGGTCCTGTTGACCAATATTCTGAATACCGTACCGAATTTGGTATCAGATTGGGCTCTAGAACGGAACTGTACCGGTACCGATTAATACCAGGTACCGTTTCGAGATATTTTTTAAATTTATAAAATAGTCCCTAAACTTTTTAAAAATTGCAAAATAGTCCATAATGATATATTATATAGCTGTATTGTATACTTTACTAGTTTACTATTTACATCAACCATACTTTCAAAAATCTTAATAATAAATAATGATGACAATTAATTTGAAATAACAATAATTTTTAAATATACGTAGTTTAGATTTGGTAAGAAAATGATAATCAAACAATAATTAGACATCCATACCAATAGTTCAAAGCATGAAAATGATACTTTGGAAGATAGACCAATAAATAGAAATAGTAACAAGATTTGATTAAGCTCCCTTTATGAAATTTTTAGAAATCAACTTATTAGAGTTAAATAAGCTAACCAATAAATTATTCACTACATATATTAATAACTTTTTAAAATGTTTAAAAACTAACTTTTATTTAATAAGAAAAAGAAACGTTTATTTATGTAAACTTATATTTAATTATTTTCAATCATGCCATTGTGAATCTAGGTTCTGAAATTTAAATTTTCATTCATGCCATTGTGAATCTAGGTTCTGAAATTTGCCAGCATTGATTGATGGATGATCTACAATTAGAGTTTACGTGGCGGCTTTATGTTGGATAGCGTAATTACACTGGATGTGGGATTTAGATATGCTTGGTGCAATAAAGATATGTTCAGCCATGGGCCGGCAAAAATAAAGATAATCTGAGTTTGGCATATCCGGATCTCTTTTCAACGTAGCCATTGTTTTGTTCACAACCCTAGCCGCGTGTTTCGATTTCTCAATAACCTTCCCACCAACACCGAGCACCTCCCCATCGTATGCTCTACACATCCCACCCATGGATCTAGCCCAACAACCATCTTCTTCCCTTCAACCCGTCGGCCTTCCCATCGTCTCCTCTTTCCCACCATCGTCCTCCCACCCACCACCTCAACCCACACTGGTGACGAGGACGAGCGAAGGCGGCGACGAGGAAGACCGGGCGAGGAGAAGACGAGACGATCGACGGCCGGGAGGAGGAGGAGAACTCGCGAGATCCAACAACCACTGGTCGAAGACGAAGAAGGAGGAGAACACGTCGACGGCTGGGAGGACGGCGAGGAGACGGCGGCTAGACGAGATCCGAGGAGGGAGAGCAGCGGCGAGGAGAAGAAGGAGAACCGAAGAAGAGAGAAGATTCCAGAGAACGTCCGGCGAGGGGGGGATTAGATAATTTTTTTATTTTCAAATTAGTCCCTCAAAAATTTAAATTTTACGGAATGGTCCCGAAAAATTCCGGTATTTGCGGTACCGGCCGGTACCCACCGGAATCGGCCGGTACCCACCGGAATTTATACCCGGTACCACAGAGGCCGTTCCGGTACCGTTTCCCGGCCGGTACGGATCGTTCCGGCCGGTACCGACCGGAACGGTACGAAACTCTAAACACTGGTGATTAGTAGTACTAAAATTGATTATTTGTGAAATGTGATTGGTAAAAGGACGCAAATTGGTAGGAGCGGAGACCCATTTTGTATATCTTTGTGCAAAAAATGTTACGCGATTTAAATTTTGATAAATGCAAAGACTTTTTTTTCTCACGAATTGTTTTAGAATAATCCTAATCATGAAAAGGTACTTTTAAGTTATCTACATCCAGACTAATCTCTACTCAAATTAATAGATTCTTTCCAAAAGGTAAAATTCTAGCCTTAAATTTTAAACGACTGTATACATAAAAACAGTTTAAACCGCAACTTCACTTAAACTAGAAAAAACTCCTACCAACTCAATTGCATACAAATACTTTTGGTTGGGTTGGCCAAACGGGGCCCAATTCCAAGCCCAGACATCGACGACCCAGTCACAGGTGATCATCTTCAATGCAAACACCAAGACCTACGTAAAGACCTAAACCTAGCAATCATCCGATATATAAGGTACTATTTCGCCATGATGCAGGTACGACATTACAACCCTAATTTTCCCAATTATTAGCAACCAATTCCCTCACCAAAAGACTAACTTCAGTGTCGGAGGGGCCTTCCAGGAAACAATCCCCGACGTGCCTTGCTTGTTTTGTAGGTATTCAGCAACCAAAATCTCACAAGGTCATAATCTAAATAACAACGTCTAGCCCCAACGGAATCTGGCAGAACCAATTGGCGCCCACCGTGGGGGCCCGACATCAGGGCACCACGTTCAAAAAAACACAGGTCAGTTAGGCGGCAGCAGCCAATCCTGATATAGCCGCCGGCACGGCTCTTGCGATGCAACAGATGGGTCTGCAGTTACCCGTTGCTCACCCACCGCCGTATCACGAGTCCTGCACTCAATCTTCGCACCCGGACAATCCGCCGCATCTTCAGAATCAAGATCAAGAACATAGCGTAGCCTTGGAGGACAACACCAAGACTAATTTGCACCATAAATCTCAGCGCCCCTCGGACGCAAATCCACCCGTCCCGCAACCGATCTCCCTCACCCGAAGGCAGATAGAGGAAGCGACTGATTTATTGGCTCGCCAAATCCTATAATCTCAGCCGGGACAACAGTAGACCCCCGCTCGGCAGGTTGGTACGACGACCGATCGCCATTCTGCTGAAGTTCTAGAAAATGCTGATTGAGATAATGAGAGTAGGACCGATCAGCTTGACAACTGGCGACGACTTTGGAGGCAAAGAGACAGGAACGGTGAGGGGAGGCAGAGTAAGAATATTGACGATCGACGTGACACGAGGGCGCAGTCCAGGGCAAGAGATAATAATTTTGCCGAACGAAAAGATGACCGACCGGTTAGGGTCATCAACATGATTTTTGGGGATAGTGCATCAGGAGGGTCGACCGCTAAAGGTAGAAAGAGACATGCCAGGCAGGATTTATCAGTAAAGAAAAAGAAGCAAAACGATAAGGTGATCTCGTTCGACGAGTAAGACCTGGATGGGATTAGCTGTCCACATGATGATGCATTGGTAGTCAACTTGAACATGGATGGCAATGAAGTGAAACGAG
>JANKOE010000008.1:64165450-64176934 GCA_026284465.1 Erythroxylum citrifolium | reverse complement strand
ATTTCTCAACAAATATCCTTTCATTACATAATCAAAACCTACACAATATATCCTCAATTTATTCAAATCATCAGTTAAAAATATCGAATTAAACCTTAAAATAATTTAAACTTGCTTAATACGAATCGGGGCCCAACAGTGTGAGTGTGCAAAAAGAGTTGACGGGGTGTAGGCTTCGTGCCTATAGATTTTTCCTTCATCAAAATAAAATGTTATAAGTGAACTACAATTTATAACATTATCATTCTTTATAATATACATATTTTCATTCAAAAATTCACATATCAAATTAAATTGAAATACACCAAAGTAAAAAATCAGAATATAAATGTAAACTGTAGATACTTACAAGTCTCTTTGTATGCTTGTGGTGGGTAATAGATCCTCCAGTATGTACAGGAGGACTCTCTCCCCTCGATCCTCCACGCCTGTTGGTAGAATTACGCTATGAAATGGGCATTGCCTCGGGATGTCCAATACTGCTGCCAATGGCTTCATATTTGTTCAAAAATATAAGTCGGTTGTACACCAGTCTTATGTATCGCACCAACAAAGTCTTGATAACGTATACGTGCTCGTCTCTCCTATACTTTATAAATGACCGTGTCAAATTCAGAATCCCAAAAAAAATTTCTGAAATAAAAGAAAAATATATGATAAGTATTTATAATGTAATAATATTTATCTAATAAATGTATAAAATCAATTTAAAAACAAAATTAGTTTTTTTACCTTTAACTCCTGATAGTAAAATTCCTTTGTCACCTAAGAGATATTCTTCTATATATAACCCTCAACATCAATCTTCTCCTCGAATTTGGATGTCATGTTTCTTGAGAATGGTCCAGACGGAATCAACCAAATATTAAAACAATTAATTTTATACCATTTTTAAATTTAAACCTGTAACTTAATTATAAACATATGGTGTTTCATGTATTTTCACTTACAGATTGTTGACAATTGTGATGTAAGTTCTTCCATCAGCTCCAGGCTGAAGGTCATCTCCTTCATCTGCATCGTTTACCATTGATAACTCTATTTGTATAGGGGTGGTGGATGGTATAGTAGCAGGTACAGAAGATAATGCCTCATCTGCAAGTGTAGTAGTAGTTAGAGGTACAACCTCTGATTCGGTTGCAGCTGCAGAATGTGATGCTTCACCTGGACAGTAACTGGCTCCAAATCGTGGTCTGAACCTTGGTCGCATTATATCCTGTTTTCTCTTTGGTGGCATATTTCAACCTGATATTCATATCCCATCCTTTGAATTAATATTTCTCATTTTCATCATTACCATTATCCTTGTTTCGATTACATCTTGATTAAAATTAATATCCTCAATAACTATTAGACAATTATTTCCTATATCTAGTTACATATCCCTTAAATCATCATCCGAACTAACACTTCTAAGTTAAGTTATATCATATTTCAAGTAATTGGCCTTAGCTTCTTACGATTAAACTTGATTTCAGTTCTAAGAGGACCATACAATAGATAATCCTGTTTCCAAACCTTACCTACTCTTCTATAGAAATCTTTCTTTAGTAATAATATATCTAGATCATTCATTATAGAGTAAAATGTGGACAAATTGTCAAACTCAATACTAGTCCAATTGCTCGGTAGCTTGTCTTGGTGAAGATTTATATGACCTCTTCTTCTTACTTCAAAGCAACTTCATGAATGCATAGTATGTGAACCAAGTCCTTCTTAAAGGCAATATCTCTATCCATCTCTTCAAAACTCGAAGTATCTATCCTCATCATTAGTATAACATCTTTGTTTTCCACTATTTTGATAATCATTTTCATTAAGAAGTCCCCAAGTAACCTCAATCCCATCAAAATTGTCAACAATCTCCTTTTAGTGAATAATGGAATTCATCAAATCCTCTTATTTTCTAAATTTTTTTATTTCTTATTCTTATTTTAGGTCAAATCTTGCTAGATAAGCATATGGTTACAAATTCAATGAGTTGGTTTTGATCGAAATAGTCACACATGTCATCAATAAATAACTTAGCTTATTATTGACATACTCTTTAACTTATCATGAATTAGTGCCTTATAAGTGCTTCGAAGCAACATCGTTATTCATCAATGCAGAGAAAGAGGCATAGTAGGAAACCAAACAGGACTAGGATGGTAGCATACCTACATATAGTAGGATAATGGCTATCATGATTGGTACGGAGTTCTTAGAGTCTTGAAAATGAGAGTAAACAGTAATTACTCTTGAAAATAAGAGTAAACAATAATTACTCTTTTGATCTCCTTTGTTCGGAGAACCAAATATCAAATTTTCCTATAGTATAGCTACCACTAAAACCTCCTTGCCATATGAGACTTATTTATATGAAGCAATTCTACGGAGGTAGACGAACTATAACAAGAAATTGATATATCAAGGCCAATTATTAAGTAGATGATACATCTAACCACATGATATTGATATGTTAAAATGAATTATTAAATACAATTTTTTTTGGAATTATCATTATAAGGATCTTTGTCGTTATTATGGGTCATATAAACTAAACTATCTATACATACTAACAAATAATTTATAATATACATGAATAATGTAGTTAATATGTCTTTGTGTTTTAAAGGTTAAAATTTTTGATTTTTTGAATATAAAACTGAAGAAAATAGAAAAAAAGCATGCGACAAAATACTTTCTTACATTGAATATAACACATTCCCCTTCTTTTCGCTCTTTTATCCACCATTCAAGTTAACAAAAGATAAAAGAAGCAATATCCTTTAACCTTACACTTTATCAGGGGAAATAAAGAACTGAAATTATGAAATTCATACTAAAAAGGAAGTGAAATCATTTTTTCAAAGAATAGACATTTTGTCAAACATCTTATATGCATCAGAAATTCATCCAAACATCACAACCAAAATCATGTCTTGTCCCTTCTATCACTAACATTTATACCTTAAATTTGTTTTCCAATAACATAATACGCAAATAAACAAAAGTAATCAAATACTCAAATTAACTTTCATCCAATATAAGAAAAAAAACAAATATATAATATTAATTATAAAATTTATTAATAAAATATATATAGCAAAAATAAATCAAAATAATAATTATTTATTTATATAAAATACATTATAGATAAAATAATAAACTTACCATTTTACTTATTAATATCATTACATATTAAAAATTTGAAAACTTAATTTATTTTCATATCAATAGGATAAATTACTATACTATTATTTACTAAAAAATTAAATAATACTCTTTTTTGTATAAGTAATAATATGTAAGTATAAAAATAAAATAAATAATAATAAGTTCTATAATTTTGTTTCATAATAAAAAAAATTCAATAAAAATTAATTATATCCAGACATATAAACTATAAATAAAATAAGAAATGATCATCTTATTTATTTATTTTATATAATAAAAGTTAATGAAAAAATAATTCTTAATTTTTGTAAACTAAATTGATATTACATATTAAATGTTATATATTTTAAATATAAGTAATAATCTATAAAAATAATAAAGTAATAAATGAATCTATTTGACGTATACCATTTATATAGTTTATTAATTCTCAATCACCCTACATGACCTTAGTTGTTTATGTGAAAATAATTCGTAATGTGTGTATTTTATTAGTATTTATAATAAAGAAAGTTAAGAGAATTTGATTTAAATATGAAAACTTTTCACAAAATTTTGAAAATTCAAAATTAGTTTTTTGGTAAAATCAAACGAGATTGACATTTTTCTCTTAATTTTTTCGTAGGTTAAATTTAATACATAATCCCAAATTGGGCGGTTAGAATCTTGGAACGAAATGTATGTGTGGAATTGTTAGGGAAAAACATATTGTGAGGTGTGAAAAGAAAAGGGTCCCAAATTCTCTATCCCTCTTTCAGTCTCACATAAATAGATGACTCAGATAAGAGGAGGACAGAATAGGGCGGCCGGAGGATCCTCCAAAGAAAAGGGCAAGTTTGAGCCGTGGAGGGCCTTGCAATTACTATTATATTACTAATGCATGGAGTTGACCATGGTGGTAGGCGACAAAGGCCATGACATGAGCAATGACACGAAAGCGCAAAAGCATGTTTCAGTTGCCACCTCGTGACTAAAACCTAATAATGAAACCAGGCCGATGTCATTTTCATAAATATTTGAAAATTAAATAATTTTTCATTTAATAGTTGAAGAACAACTGCAAGATTTGGTTTCAGTTCTTACCATCCTTTAGAGGTTGACGGATCGATGCACATATACAGAGTTTATGGTGTCGGTAGTTATATGTTTAAACCAAAGCACAAAGATAAGGCAACTCGTTCCATACAGACAGCTATAACAATGTGGAAGCATATCACAAATGGTGTCCATGGACATACATATTCTGATTGATAATCGAACTTAATTGGTTAAACTAAGTCACCGGAAACACGTACACTTTTCTATTATCTATCTTGCTTTTGGCGGGTACCTACTTTAAGATGGTTGACTGACTAAAGGGTTGGGTGACGTAGTCTGAAATGACTGTCCTAAGTATTTGGTGGGTCCCGCGTGACGTGTTGATCTGAATCTTTGTCGGCTCATATAGCATGAGGAATTATTCGAAAGTCATTCAGATCAAATGCTTTCATTTGATTTTGACTGTTGAAATTAACACAAAATTATTATAAGCCTACTGAACAATTTCTATTCTACGTTGTAATTTGTATTAAAATTATTTAATATTACAAAATATTTTCCATTTAAACATTTGAAAGAAGGGTCCACACGATTTCTTTACTTGGATTTCCACGGATTGGACCAAGCAACTATGAAGGGCAAGGCATTAGATTAGATTAGATTGCTTGTGAGGGGAAACAAATTGTAGTCGTCACTTGGAGGTCAATGACGCGTAGGCCTTCCATTTCATTAAATGCTTTGTCAGTCCATCTTAACCTCTTCCATTCACTTTTTTCTCTCTTTTCACCACCTCTCTTTTCGTAGAGCTTCATAATTGAGAAAACACTCTTGGAGGTGTCTAATTAATCAAAAAGATGTATATCTAACTTTTTTCTTCTCTCCTTCCAACTCCTTCCTAAAAACAAAAAAAGAATCATATGTCAGCACAGTTACAATGCCGACGAGACTCCTTTACTTATTGGACAGAGTCGGTGGTTATGTATGTAATGTCTAATCTTTCACTTTGAGTTTCTTTTGCATCAGTCTTCGTCATAAGTTCAGTTTCATTCTTTCGTAATTTCGTAATTGTCTTGTCCCATCCATCCTTTCCAAATTACACATTTAAGGTAATTTCATGGAGTTATTTGGTAAGATATAATAACTAACATGACAGTAACATTCAAATACTTTTTTTATTGTAAGAAATTTAAAACAACCAACAATCCTATCCTATGAAAATTTCATTCGTTATGGGATTTGGAGAGGTCCAACTATATAATCTTACCTCTAATTAATAGAGAGGCTATTTCTAATAGATCTACTGTAAACTTTGTCTTAAAGCCTAACTAAAATTTAGATTATGTTTGAAAATTTACATTTCTCTTAATTTTTCCCATATAATTAGCAGAGAATAGAAGTAAGATTATATCTTTTGAAAAAGAAAAGGGTAATAAATTAATTAATAATGAGAATTACATAAATACATCTCAAGTGAATTACCACACCCTATAGTAGCCTAACAAAATCTACCTACTACTAAATCAATAGCAACAGCTTAACCAAATTAATGTAACGAAAACGTAAGTTTTTTATAACATGAGGACGATTGTACTAAAAAGTCATATCAAGTAAATTCCCAAGAAAGATTGGAGGGTCCAAACCAACTGCTTAAACTCCAACGTCCTTAGATAGAATTTAGTATAGATATATAATTAATAACACAATATATCACAACAACTATACCCACATAATAGCTACTAAATATACAAACAGACAAAAAATAAAGAACACTAGAATTTTAAAAGGTTTTGGCCATTTTTGGCCTATGTTCACAAACACTACTACTATATTTCACCATCCTCACCAAATATTACGAGTGAAATATTACAAAGAGAGAAAGAATAATTGCCCTAAAATGAGAGATGACAATTTTGGGATGATTACAATTATGGAATAACACATCCTTTTATAATCCCAAAATCTCCCTTTCAGTTTGTAATTATTCCATATGGGACACCACCTCTTATAGTCATAAAGCCACCCATTGATTTTTTTTTCCTATATCGAATGAGCCATATTTTAACAACTCTCCACTTGGCTTATTTTCACATTTTCATTCTTCTCTCAAACCATTATTAGTAGTGTCTTCAAATGCACCTTATGGTGTCATAAGTTTCAACAAAGTTGATTAATTCTAAATAGTTTTGAAACTTGATTGTTGTTACAACCGTTGTCATCATCTCAATAGGATTTTCGTTTGTCTGAATCTGAAGTATTACTCCACATTCTTCTGGAATCTCTCATATAAAGTGATATTGGACACCAATATGCTTTGTCCTTACATCATAAACTTAGTGCTTTGCTAAATTGATAGCACTTTAACTATCACAAAACAATGTAACATTCTTTTAAGCGATTCTCAGTTCACTGGGCAACTCATTAAGCCAAATTGCCTCCTTAACAGCCTCTCTATCTTCCATATACTCTACTTCCATTGTAGACAAAGTAACCGTTGACAGTAAAATTGACTTCTACTTAACTAATGCCTTTGAAATAGTAAATACATAACTAGTAACAGTTAGAACCACGGTATATGACTATACATTATCCACTCTACTTGTCTTGCTGAAATACTAGTCCAGCATCTACGGTGTTCAGGAAGTACCATAGAATCCCTTTCACAACTTGCTATTGAATCTTCTTAGGATTATACATATAGCTGCTCACAACCTTAACTTCTTGTGAAATTTTTGGTCTTGTATACACTATAGTATGCATCAAGCTACCTACTGCACTTGTATATGACACTTTTGCCATATATTCCATCTTTGTTTTGCTTGGTGGAAAATTTTCTAACTTGAAGTGAGGATCAAGAGTAGGGATAACAATTGGGCCTAGGTCCAGCCCAACCCGAGATCAATGGACCAGGCCTGGATTGATTGGCTCTTGGGCTGCCTAGGTCTTGAGCTAAGGTCAAGCTCTGAATACCTAATTCTCAGGTCGAGCTTAAGCTTTAGTTGCACAGGCTATGTTGACCCAACCCAAGGCCTAATAACTATATGGAAAATGACGTTGTTTTGTAGAAAATGTTGTCATTTTTTTAATTTAAAAAATTAAGCCAGGTCAAGCCAAGTCGAACTCGAGCTCAGGGTCAAGTATGTTGCCTCAAGCCTAGGTCGTATTAAAAGTTGTCAGGTCAAGCTGGGCCTTGGCTCAACCTGACCTATTGCCATCCTTAAACAAGCAGAGTGTTAACATGTTTTGATTTATCATTCATTCCAAAACATTTCATTACCTTTGCAAATATTCTTTCAGAGTTAAACAGAGTTTCCCTAACTTCATATCTCTACTTATTTCCATATCAAAAATCTTCTTGGCTTTACCCAAATCCTTCATTTCAAGCTCTTAGTTCAACTGTAATAGCTAGTTTCCAAACCTACTGAGGGATTAGAGTGTTAGATTACTTATTCACATGAATTACATCATATTATAATGAATTTGAAGCATTTATGATATGATTTTTATGATTTTATTCACATGCATAATATGAGTGTAAACACATGAAATTTGATTTAGAAAAATTGAACTCAATTGACATGTTCCAGGGTATGAAAGTTTCTAAATAATTGTGACATGATTGTGCATTTCTAATGTCTTGTATTTTGATTTACCAATAAAAAGAATTGATGGATTACAATTAGCAATTTGGATTTTATTATTACAATTGGAAGATTGATGGCCTAAAATGTACATTTAGACTAGGAAAATTTTCAAGTAGCAAGACAAGTTGATATGTGAAAATTTAGGATGACTAAACATATAAATTGAGTGACATATGACAGTAGAATTAAGTGACAAATGGCCTAGGAACTAAGTGACATATGGCAACCTAAAGAGAGGACATGTAGCTGTCCTAGACACTTGACAAGTATCCTCAAACTCATCCTCCACTCACACCACATGACACACACATAGCATACAAGTGTCCTTAAACTCATCCTCCACTCATGCCACACGACACACACATGACAGAGTCTCTTCACTTGTTGTTTTCTACTGAAACTCTCTCCTTCTTCTTCCTCTCTCTGTCGAAACTTACTTCTCCCTCACATCTCTGTGCTTACACCAAAATCCTGTTCAATTTTCACACCAAAATCCATGAAAAAAATATTTCATAAACATAGTTATAGAAGCATAACATTATTGTAATTGTTGTTATCTTCTTGTCTTTGCTGAAACCATCCTACTCCCACCTTGTTCTTGAGACGATCTTGCATGCATATGAGACAAAGCAGGCTTGATACATTAAGGTGGCATTTGAGCTGAACAAGTAAGTGAAATACTGAACTATTGCGGCATGTGTTAGCAAAATTTTATGATAGTAGTTATGAAGGTTTTATTTCCTTATTTATGATATTTAATGGTAGTATTATGGGTTGATGAGAAACCAATTTGTGGTTATCCATCAAGGCCCTTTGTTTGCCTTACATTTCCTTATATATGCATTTGTAATCTCTCTAAGAGGGACGATTATTCAACAAAAATTAAGAGAGAATTTGCTTTTACAATTTATTATCATTCCTTGGGTTTTGTTAGTTTCTAAAAACTAATTGGGTTTTGTTTGTTTCCAAAAACACTCATCCTTTTCATTCATTTTCTTATTCAATTATGTTGCCACACCTTTCCAGAAATAGGCGAACTAAATCAATCATAACTTCTAAACCATTGATCCAATTGAAAAACTTCCTTCATCAATGTTGTATTTCACTTCTTGAACTTCAATTTCGCCTCAAGAACCACCCGAAAATGCCCAGTCGTTTGCCCAAAAATGTGCTTTGAAATCGTCTAACTATTGAGCCCGTAGTTTCAACACTTTCCTAATCCAGAACCTATCTATCAAGAAAATTCATAACTTTTTTTCTAGACATCATATTGCCACGATTCATTCACCAAATTTGTAATCAACATCCTATTCTACAATTTTTCTTCAAGATTTACCTCCAAATTCCAAGCCATTTGTCCAGAGTTCGCCTTACAATCTGCCTGTTCGTTTGTACTAAGGAAATTTCCATTTTTACAAAACTTCAACCATCATACCTAAACATCATAACCATCACTTCCAGCCACCTTAGACCACCACACTCCATCATTTGGTATCAAAGCCAAGGTTATTTAAGCCTGGTTCCATTCCAATGTCTAACGATTAAGATCTTGCAGTCAAGTTTGAAACTATGCGCCTAGAAATGGAGGCTTTTAAGGCAAAGAATGAAGCCTTAGAATCTCTTTTTCACAACTCTCCATTAGTCTCTAAGGTCTATGGAGACTCCACAAGAACATGTTGAAGATGAAGAAGATGAAAGGCCCTTTGTTATAGCCCGTGGAGAACTACCAAGAGGAAGAGGGAGAGGGAAATACCATGGCATTGGAAGGACAGCCGTGAAAAACCTCCCACAAACACCACTTCGGCAACAAGAGAGGCAAGAGGAGTTCTTCAATAGCAAAGTTGAATCGTCGGAATTCTAAGGTAAGATTGATGTTGATACTTTCCTTGAATGGGTTTACACAATTGAGAGAGCTTTTGAATTGAGGGAGGTGACTGAAGATAAGAAAATGAAATTGGTTGCAATGAGATTGAAAGGGTCTGCTGCCCTTTGGTGGGAGAATTTGCAAAAAAGAAGAGTTAGGGAAGGGAGGCCTAGAATCAATCAATGGCACCAGATGAAGGAGGAGATCATGGATGTGGTGTTTTTGCCTTCACATTATAGGCAAAGACTCATTGATCAAATGTTGAGCCTTAAACAAGACACCAAAACCATGGAGCAATACACCATAGAGTTTGAAGAATTCTTGATGAAGTGTGAAGTAGAGGAGACCGAAGAGATGATCATGGGAAGTTATCTCAAAGGCTTGAAACAAGACATTCAAGATATGGTAAATTTCTTCACTTATGAATCCTTTCTTGAATTGAAAAGACTAGCTTTAAGAAGTGAAACTAGTCTCAAACACACCCAACAAAAAAAATTCAAGTCTCCATATGCTTTAGCCCCATCAAACTACACTCCACCATCCAAACGAAACCCACATGCTAGTACATTCACCCCTTCCCCATATAAACCGAACCTAACATCACCTCTAAAGCCATCCACAAACTCGCCAAATACCTCTTTCACACTAAGAAACACCCAATCTGCCCCTCCAACAAAAAGTGTGTCCAAAAACCACCTCAAATGTTTCAAATATCAAGGATATGGTAATTTCCAATCTGAATGTCCCACCATAAAAATTATGGCTATCCAAGAAATTGAGGAGATTGAAAATGAGCTTGAAAATAATTTGTTGCATGTTGATGATATTGATGATGGCTCATGGTTAGATTTGTATGATGATAATGCACTTGTTTGTGATGCAAATGTACTAGATGGAGAGATGCTTGTGTTGTTGAGAGTTTTAAATTGTGAAAAAAGTGAGGAAGATTGGAGATGAAAATCTTTGTTTCATTCTAGGTGTATGACAAAAAACAAATTATGTGAAGTTGTAATAGATAATGGAGCGTTTGAGAATGTTGTATCTAGTGAGATGGTTTATAAAATTGGATCTTAAAACTGAGCCACTTGGTTCTCCTTACAAGTTGAGTTGGTTAGATTGAAAGCATGAAATTAGAGTCACAAGAAGATGTCCAGTTCCATTTGCTATACGTCAATATGAAGATGAAGTTTGACGTCATGTAATTCCCATGACGACTTGCCATTTGCTACTTGGAAGGCCGTGGTTGTTTGAAAAAGATGTACATCACCAAGGAAGTGCAAATACTTACACATTGCTTCATGGAGGTAAAAAAATTCAACTTAAACCTTTGCTACCTAAGGAGAGAGAAAAATTATCAATCAAATGGAAAGGATTTGCTTTGCAATCTTAAGGGTTTGAATGTTTTCCTAAAACATATCATTGGGTTTTATTAGTTTCCAAAAACTATTGGGGTTTGATTGTTTCTCCAAAGAACAATCGTTGGGTTTGTTCGTTTTTCGAAAACATGCAACTTTGTTTACATAAGCATTGCACTCATTTGAGACTTGTCTTTGAGGTTTTGGACCGTGAATCATTGTATGCTAATGTGGAGAAGTGTCATTTTTGTGATAGCACCATTAGTTTTTTGGGTTATGTTGTGTCTAAAGATAGGATTAGTATGGATCCAGCCAAAATCAATGCAATTGTAGAATGACCAATTCCTAGCTGAAGTGAATCACAAGTTAATAAACTGATAACTAAACACACAAGAAGGGGGGTTGAATTGTGTACACTTTTTAAATG
>JANKOE010000008.1:64146365-64165350 GCA_026284465.1 Erythroxylum citrifolium | reverse complement strand
TCTGCTTTTGACATCGTCTGCTTTTGACATCGTCTGCTTTTGACATCGTCTGCTTTTGACATCGTCTGCTTTTGACATCGTCTGCTTTTGATTAGAGTTATTTTTTATCTTCTTTTTCTATCTAACTCATGTTTGTTTGTCATCAAAATCTTCTTTATACAAGAAGTCATAATTCTGACTTAACACTAGCAATCTGTTTCAAGTTAGGAGTTTTCATGGGTTTTGTTCCTTTGGCTCATTAAGGGTTTTAGTACAATTACAAGTCCTATATCAGATTGCATGAAAAAAGGTTTGTTTAAGTGGACTCCTTAAGCCACAATTGCCTTTAACACTTTGAAAATTGCCTTGACCAAAGCTCCTATTTTAGCCTTGCCTAATTTTAGTTTTCCTTTTGAATTAGAGTGTGATGCTAGTGGGGTAGGAATAAGGGCTGTTTTGAGTCAAGAGGGTAGACTAATCGCATTCTTTAGTGAAAAGTTGAATGACACTAGGAAGAAATATTCTGCTTATAATCTTGAGTTTTATGCTTTGGTTCGTGCACTAAAACATTGGAGTGCATATTTATTGGCAAATTCTTTCATTTTATATACTGACCATCAAGCTTTAAAATACATCCAAAGTCAGTCCAATTTGAGTAGAAGACATGAATTATGGGTTGAATATTTGCAATCCTTTGATTTTGTAGTGAAGTATAGGGATGGTCCAAGTAATGTTATGGTTGATGCATTGTCTAAGAGATATGATGTTCATAGTACTATGCAAGCTCATGTAACAGGTTTTGAGGACATTAAGAATTTGTATGAGGGAGATAGTGAATTTGGTGAGATTTGGGAGAGAGTTAGGAAAGATGGTGCATTTAGGGATTTTTTCATTCATGATGGTTATTTTTTCAAACTTGATGCTGTTTGTGCTTCTCAATGTTCTTTAAGAGAAGTTATTTTGAAAAAAGTCTATGGTGGAGGCCTAGCCGATCACTTTAGAAGAGACAAGACTTATGAATTGACTAGTAGAAATTTCTATTGGCCCAAGATGTGGAAAAATGTTACTAAGCTTATGGAGGGTTGCAACACTTGCAAACAATCCAAGATGACAGTTAGAGCTCATGGACCATACATGCCATTGCTGGTTCCAAATTCTCCTTGGGAAGATGTAAGTATTGACTTCATTGTTGGCTTGCCAAAAACTAGGAGAAATCATGATTCTATAATGGTTGTTGTGGATAGATTCTTAAAGATGACTCATTTCATTGCTTGTAACAAAACTAATGATACATCTCATGTGGTGAATTTGTACTTTGAAAATGTTGTAAAACTCCATGGAATTCCTAGGAGTATTGTTAGTGATAGGGATGTAAAATTTTTGAGCCATTTTTTGAGACACTTGTGGGCTAGATTAGGAACTACTTTGAAGTTTAGCACGACCTTCCATCCTTAAACGGACAGTCAAACAGAAGTGGTCAATTGGAGTCTAGGCAACATTTTAAGAAGCTTATCAAAGGGGCAAGTGAAGAATTGGGACAATCTTTTGGCCCATGTTGAATTTGCATATTATAGTTCCAAGATTAAGACTACAAATTTTACTCCTTTTGAATTAGTTTATGGAGCTAACCCACTTGTTCCTTTTGATTTGAGTCCGGCCCATTCTAGCATTTTATCCACCATGAAGGCTAAAAATAGAGCTCAAGAAATTTTCAAACTCCATGCCAAAGCCAAAGTCTGCATTTAAAAGAAGAATGAGGATTACAAGAAGCAAGAAAAAATGAAGGCCATTGTGGAATTTAAAGAGGGTGATCTTGTTTGGGTACACTTAAAGAAGGAAAGGTTTCCTATAAAAAGGAAGAACAAGCTCATGCCAAGAGCGGAGGGTCCATTTAAAATTCTTAAAAAAGTGAATCAAAACACATACAAGGTAGAATTGCCAAACACTTGCAACATTTCAAATACTTTCAATGTTTGTGATTTAACCAAGTATGTGGAAGACACAATGCAATCCAACCAAGCCCAAGTCCAAGACCAAGAAGCCTTTGAAGGAGAGGAGAATGATGGAGGTCCATCAAGCCAAGCATTAGAAGATGTTACTAATATGGGCTTCAATCCAACAAATAGTGATGAAGAAGAAGAACTTGAAGAAGAGCCCAATCTTATTTTGAAGTTGCAAATTTTGTTAAAGCCCTTTGGAATTTGCCAAGCCTTGATTTATGAAGCCCAAAACCAACCATTTGAAGGAGTTATTTCGGCCAACAAAAGGAGTCTTTTCTGTACACTTTGACATGGTTTTGCAGCCCAAAAGGCATCTCAAGCCCAGCCAAAGTGATGAGAAGAATAAGAGCCTTTAATTGGTCATTTACTTTCCTTTTATGCATTGATCTAATTTCCTTTAAGAGACCTTTTATTTGCAGCCTTTATGATAGTAGTTATGAAAGTTTTATTTCCTTATTTATGATATTTAATGGTAGTATTATGGGTTGATGAGAAACCAAATTTGGGGTTATCCATCAAGACCCTTAGTTTGCCTTACATTTCCTTATATATGTATTTGTAATCTCTTGATTATGCAAAAAAAAAAAAAAAGAGAGAGAATTTGCTTTTGCAATTTATTATCTTTTCTTGGGTTTTGTTAGTTTCCAAAAACTAATAAGGTTTTGTTTGTTTCCAAAAACACTCATCCTTTTTATTCATTTTCTTATTCAATTCTGTTGCCACACCTTTCCAGACATGGTCCAACTAAATCAATCATAACTTCTAAATCATTGATCCAATTGAAAAACTTCCTTCATCAATGTTGTATTTCACTTCTTGAACTTCAATTTAGCCTCAAGAACCACCAAAAAATGCCCAGCTGTTTGCCCAGAAATGTGCTTTGAAATCGTCTAACTATTGACCCTGTAGTTTCAGCACTTTCCTAATCCTGAACCTATCTATCAAGAAAATTTATAACTTTTTTTCTAGACATCATATTGACACGATTCATTCACCAAAGTTGTAGCCAACATCTTATTTTACAATTTTTCTTCAAGAATCACCTCCAAAATTCGAGCCATTTGTCTGAAATTTTCCTTATAATCTGCCTATTCGTTTGTACTCAGGAAATTTCAATTGCTACAAAACTTCAACCATCATACCTAAACACGATAACCATCACTTCCAACAACCATAGACCACCACACTCCATCATAATCACAGCTTGCTAATGAATCTTCTTAGGATTATGCATATAGCTGCTCACAACCTTAACTTCTTGTGAAATTTTAGGTCTTGTATACACTATAGTATACATCAAGTTACCTACTGCACTTGTATATGACACTTTTGCCATCTATTCCATGTTTTTTTTGCTTGGTGGAAAATTTTCTAACTTGAAGTGAGGAGCAAGAGTAGGGATAACAACTGGGCATAGGTCCAGCTTGACCCGAGATCAATGGACCAGGCCCAGATTGATTGGCTCTTTGGCTGACCAGGTCTTGATCTAAGGTCAAGCTTTGAATACCTGAGCCTCAGGTCAAGCTTAAGCTTTAGCTGTGCAGGCTAGGTTGACCCGACCCAAGGCCTAACAACTATATGGAAAATGACGTTGTTTTGTAGAAAATTTTGTCATTTTTTGTTTTTAATTTAAAAAAGTAAGCCAGGCCAGGCCAAGTCGAACTTGAGCTCAGGGTCAAGTATGCTGCCTCAAGCCTAGGCCGTATTAAAAGTTATCAGGTCGAGCTGGGCTTTGGCTCAACCTGACCTATTGCCATCCTTAAACAAACGGAGTGTTAAAATGTTTTGATTTATCATTCATTCCAAAACATTTCATTACCTTTGCAAATATTCTTTCAGAGTTAAACAAAGTTTCCCTAATTTCATATCTCTACTTAATTCCATATCAAAAATCTTCTTGGCTTCACCCAAATCCTTCATTTCAAGCTCCTAGTTCAACTGTAATAGCTGGTTTCCAAACCTTCTGAGGGATTAGAGTGTTAGATTACTTAGTCACATGAATTACATCATATTATAATGAATTTGAAGCATTTAGGATATGATTTTTATGATTTTATTCACATGCATAATATGAGTATACACACCTGAAATTTGATTTAGAAAAATTGCACTCAATTGACATGTTCTAGGGTATGAAAGTTTTTAAATAATTGTGACATGATTGTGCATTTCTAATGTCTTGTATTTTGATTTACTAATAAAAAGAATTGATGGATTACAATTAGCAATTTGGAGTTTATTATTACAATTGGAAGATTGATAGATTAAAACGTACATTTAGACTAGGAAAACTTTCAAGTAGCAAGATAAGTTGAAATGTGAAAATTTAGGATGACTAAGTGTATAAATTGAGTGACATATGGCAGTAGAATTAAGTGATAAATGACTTAGGAACTAAGTGACATATGGCAGCCTAAAGAGAGGACATGTAGCTGGCCTAGACACTTGACAAGTGTCCCTAAACTCATCCTCCACTCACACCACACGACACACACATGGCAGAGTCTCTTCACTTGTTGTTTTCTGCTGAAACTCTCTCCTTCTTCTTCCTCTCTCTGTCGAAACTTACTTCTCCCTCACATCTCTGTGTTTAAACCTAAATTCTTTTCAATTACCACACCAAAATCCATGAAAAAAAATCTTTCATAAACATAGTTATAGAAGCAGAACATTTTTGTAATTGTTGTTATCTTCTTGTCTTTGTTGAAACCATCCTACTCCCACCTTGTTCTTGAGATGATCTTACATGCATGGGAGGAAAAAGCAGGATTGATACATTGAGGTGGCATTTGAACTGAGCAAGTAAGTGAAATACTGAAATATTGCGGCATGTGTTAGAAAAATTTTATGATTACTGATTAGGGATGGATTGAATGTAGTGTTGATGTTGAAGTTGTGCTGGAAAATGATGGATGAATTGGTTACTTTTCTATTTTATTTTTGGATGCATGAAAACAATAGTTTATAGGTTATTATATGGATCATCTAATTTGATATTTGAAGTATAATTGATGACGAATTCATGCTAAAGATAGGTGTTATTGAAGTGTTTTTAAATATGGAAATGTTAGGAACACATGCCAGATGGTATAAAGTGAATGGTAATGAAACAAATGAGTAGAATTTTGTGGGACTTAATGTAACCAATATGGAAGCTAGACTAGCATGAAATGAAGTAGCTTTATAAGACATGAATTTTGGAAAGAATTCAAGTAGTAGTGATGTCTCTAAGTATGTGAAATTCATGGAGAGTTGAGGAAAAAAGACTGTGCATAATTGTGGCCCTCAGTGCACGATCGTGGCCTGATTACTGACATTCTTTCACGATCATGGCAAGGTCCCCCATTATCATGGGCCTAGTTCTAGATTGATAATTTCTGTTTTGTGTACGTGTTGAACTAGTTGAGGAAAAATCACTCTAAATTGGTGTATTTGGTCTTGATTAAGGCTTGGAATGAACCTAGATTGTTACTTGATTAATTGGTTAAGAGCATAATAAGTTTAGGTTAATTGATCTCATAACTTAAACAATGTAATGTTTTGGTATCAATGTAACCAAATCTGGAAATTATGATGTGATGAAGGAATAAAGGTATTCTTACTTAAGGACATGTGTAATGTGTATTAGGCATGAATGAATGAGCATTAAAGAACATAAGGTAACTGTGAATGAGAATTGGGTAATTGTATAAATATATATATTTCTAAAAAAATTTGGTGAATGTATGATTGATGAATTTGGAGTAAATCAAGCTTCCTTAAGGTATAAACCTGATTGTAAACTAGATATATACAAGTTAAAATGACTGAATGCTTAAGATATTTGTATAAGAATACATACCTGAAAAGTCAGTTGAGCATGCATTGAAACATGATACATATTCATGTGCATGATTGTATATTCATATGATTAAACAAATTAGTGATTTGTGAACTATATGTGTAATGCATGACGATAGACGCATAAGGTGATCATCAACATCTAGACATTGTCGGAACATCAAGGCAATAGTTTTTCTGGAGCGTACTGTGAGTTAACTTAGATGTGTAAACTCATTTATATGTGCTTCTATATGAATTGTATGTTAACATGGAACGTGTGTATAGCTGATTGATAAATGTCAAACTTAGATCTAAGGAGTTTGATATATATGGCATGAGTACACAGAAATGAAAAGAAATGAAAACATGCAAAAATGATACATCTCATCACATTAAAATGTATGATCATATAACAGAGTTATGACTAGAGTGATTGATGTGGGAAAAGAGCTTTGAGCTCAGGATTATGAAAAAGAGCCTTAAGCTCAGATGACATGGACTCGGTATCCACAATGGATACAGGCCAAAAATAATCTCAGTGCTCATAACGGATATGGGACAGTAAATTGGGTTAATAAGAACTTGTTCCTAGCAAAATAAAAATGGAAATGGAAACACATGTGCATTTGCATATATATCCCTACATGTATCAAATAATTGAATTGAAAGGTATTATTGAATTGTTTTCAAATAGTGAATTACAGTTAAAGTTAATGGATGATGTGTTGTGATATGCAATGATAGTTTACACGATATGCTTGTGGAAGTATGATAAACTTTGATATACTTATTTTGTGATCTGACTTGAGCGAATACATCGATGATAGTTCACTCACTAAGTTCATCAAAATTGCAACATTGTTTTTCAGGTTCAGGAGAATTCTAGTTACTAAGGTGATATGGTAGAAGTATAGTACTTATATTTTGGGGATAAGAATAGCTCAAAGGTTTGATCAGTTAAATCTAAGAAGTCTAGTTAGAGTCTTGTGTATTAGGATACCATTTTATTTTATATTTTTGGTACTGAGATTGAACTCAAACAAATGTTGTGTAATGTATATGTGGATTGTGAATTGTAATGCCAGGTGACTTTTATGTTTGTGAATAAAATGGGAAGAATTGAACATTTAGAATGCTTATGATATGTTTGATGCCTTTAATAAGCTAGTTTGATTATCCTAATGTACCATTTTTATAGAGTATGTTTTTGAATATCCTCTGGTATGTTCGGGCATATGTTCTATTGGAGTGGTATGTTACATCAACTAAGTCTTTATTTTATCATTCTTTGATTAACTCTTAGATGCTACCAATATATTATCGACGTACAATAAAAGATATATGTAGGAACCATCTTGTAGCTTGTATAAATATGCACAATAATCATACTTGCTTCTTTTTTCTATAAAGTTAAATATACACAATAATCATACTTGCTTCTTGTGTACTTTTTCCCTATCATAAACTTATCAAATCGTTTGTTCCCATTATCTTGGTGATTACTTTAAGATATACAACAATGTTTCTAGTCTGCACACCATATTTTCTTATCCAACAACCTTGAACCCTTCAGCGTGTGTCATATAGATTTCTTATTCCAAATCCCTATATAAAAATGCAGCTTTTACATCCAACTAGACCAATTTCAGATCTAACTATACTACCAAAGCCAAGAATATTTGAATGGAGGAATGTTTCATAGCTAGCACAAGAACTTTATTATAATCAATTCCCTCCATTTAAGCATAGCCTTTGTCTACTAACTGTGCTTTGTAATGAACATCATTTTTTTGGGAAATCCATCTTTCTTTGCATATACCTATTAACATTCGATTACCTTTTTATTCTTCGAGAGACTAGCTAGATTCCATTTATAATTCTTTCGAAGAGACTACATTTCCTCCTTTATGGCATTCCATCACTTTTCTTGTTTTGATCTTTGGATTACTTCATCACAGGTGAAAGGAATTTCGTCAATTGCAAATGGTGATTCAAAAGATAAAATATTTTTGCAGTGAGTAAGAATTAGAGTATTGCTCTATTTTTTTTAATGCAATTGGTAATCAATGTTGTGAAGGAGGTTCTTAGGTTGGAACCTCATCTTCATCTGTCTCTCCTTTCTTCCACATAAGCCTATACAAAGGGTTTGGTTAAGATATGCTAGATTTTGCCAAGTATACAAATGGAACAACACTGCTTTCCTTCTTTTTCGTTTGTTGTAAAAAGCAAGCTAAAATATTTTAACCAAAAGTGATTAGTGGTGACCATTGCATAGGAGTTTCGACATTTTTTTCCTTACCAAAACAATAATACTTTTGTCAAGCTCCACCTATTTAAGAGCATCATTTACTAGCTTTGTGATTTCAAATGTCACATTTAACATAATTAATTCATTAAAGGTAACATCCATGTTAACAATTATCTTCCTTGTTTTTGGACACCATAAGTGATATCCTTCTACACCAGAAGAGAATCCTATAAAGATAGCTTTCTTTTCTCTTAGGTCTAGCTTTGATTCCCGAATATGGTAGTATACAGTAGAACCAAACACACGTAAAGAGTTGTAATCTCTACCAAGTTCTCCACACCACTTTAAAATGGTGTTTTACCACTAATAGCAATAGATGGTATGTGATTGACAAGATGATATGCATATTTTACTACTTTAGCCCAAAATTCTATGCCTAAACCAGCATTAGACAATATACACCAAACTTTCTCTAGCAAAGTTCTATTTATGCATTATACTACCCCATTTTTTTATAGAATTTTTTTAACAGTAAAATGCCTCATGATGCTTTCATCTTCACATATTTTCAAAAATGAATCATTAAAGTATTGTCCACCATTATCTGATGAAAGATGTTTAATCCTTCTACCAGTTTGAGTTTCATCATCATCTTCCATTTGAAAAAAAACTCCATACACCCATTTTTTTCTTCATTTCGTACACCCACACTCCTAGAGAAAAGTCATCAACAAAGGAAACAAAACAATCTCTTCTTCTTAATGATCTTCTTTTAGAATGACCCCACGTATCAAAGTGAATATAGTCCAAAATATCCTTAGTATCTTGGATTAAAGTGCCAAACTTCACGCTTGTTTGTTTTCCTTTTACATAATGCTCATGGAAGCCCAATTTTTAGGTTTAAACTCCATTTCATAATCCTTTCTTAGATAATAATCTCAAGGATTTCTCTCTAGCATGTCCCAAATGCATATGCTATAATCTAGTTGCTTCTAGCTTTTGTTCATCGTTAAAAATTATTGTTGCTATCCCAGTAATTGTACTACCCTAAATGTAATACAATTTATTATTCCTTCTGATTCCCTCCATTACTATAAGAGCAGCTGAACCGACCTTCATTACACAACCTTCTGCTGTTACCTTTATACCTTTTAATTATAAAGTTCCCAAGAAATGAGATTCTTCTTCAAATTAGGCACATAATGAACATCCTTTAAGATTATGATTGATATATCCATATTTTTCAAATGGATAGAACCAATCCTATATATGTTAAAAGGAAGATCATTTGGTGTATATATATTCCCTCCTTCTATTTCTCTGAAATCAACAAACCAATCCTAATTAGGACTTATATGCTGGCTATAGGTTGCATCTAACAACCATATGTTTAAGGTAGTTGGGTGACGTAACAGTAAGGGAAAAATTAGAGTCTTCATCATACTCAGCTACATTGAATCTGAGATAGCCTTTCCCTTATCAGATTTAGCTTTATTCTTCAACTTTGGGCTATCCTTCTTCTAGTGGCCTTTTTCTAAACAAAAGGCACAATCATATTTGGCCAGCCTTGATCCCAACTTTGAGTTTCCTCTTTTTCCCTTCTTTTGCTTTACAGATGACATTTAACCATTAAAGCTTCTACATCTCCACTTATACCATCTTTCATCTCTTTTCTTTTAAATTCATAACTATACAAGGCAGAACTTACTTCACTTATTAACACATTAGCCTTCCCATAGAGTAGAATAGTTTTAAGAAACTCATACTCATTTGGGAGTGATCCTAGTATAATCAAAGCTAGATCGTTATTAGAGAATGTCACATCAAAATTCAATAAATTAGTAACCAACTGATTAAAACTAGTGATGTGATCATTCATTACGGTACCCAAAACATAGTTGAAGAAAAATAGTCTCTTCGTCAAGTAGAGATTATTTAGGCAACTCTTTTCCAAAAAAATCTCTTCCAATGCTTTCCAAAATTGACTTGTAGAAGTATTTTTCGAGAATGTTTACTTTTGTTTTCTTGAGAGACATAAACAGATTGTACCACATGCTAATCGATTGATGGTTATCAAATCTTTCTCCTTTATATCATTTGGTTTCTTTTCTTTAATGGCAACATCTAGACCTTCCTAAAACAAGGCATATACAAACCACACCTTGGCATATATTAAAATGACTTGTTCTGTCGAATAACTCCACCAACATCTTGACGTTTGACAATAGAATTTGAGTAAAATATTTGTTTTAATTTTTCAAAATTGAAACTCAAATTTATTAATATCCCTATGGGAAGTACATGATCCAAAAGAAAAAAAGACCTAAAGAAGATTATATAAGATGATTTTTTAGTATTCTGATCACCATAAAGTATTTTTAATGTAATTTAATACACTAAAAGTAATTTAAAGAAATGATTAATTTACATTAGATTACCTATTGTTTACACCTTTTCAAATTAATTTTTATAATTTAAAATTTTACACGAGCAACTTTATAGTATCAATTAAGAAGAAAATATCATTTTGAACCTTAATGTTTGCACCAATTAAGTTAGAAGATAACATTTTACAATATTAAAAATAAACTTAATGTTATAATAACCTCATACGTCCAGCTTCAAATTGATGTAATTCTAAATTTTATTCTGGATTTTATCAAATTGAGTTGACATGGATACCTAATGGTATAAAAGGACCCGATATTACTATAATAGAGACCAACTAGTATTGATGGACTCCTAATTAAGGGTAGAAAGCCAAATAGGGAATTAAATTTTTTTTTCATAATTCCCCATTTTAGTGTCAAGTGATATCACTTTGTTATATATATATGTATATATACATATAATTATCCTATATAAGTAGGTATAGCTTGATAATAAACTCTTGATGTATTATCGCTTGCACCTAAAAATAAAATCATATTTGTAAAAATTTATCTAATAGGGAAAGTAAAGGTCAATCCCACAAAGAGTACCTAACCTAGATTTATGCTTTATAAATAAGAACAAGGAGTTTTGATTGTGATGAAATGGTACAAAATTATAATTAAGAAGCGATACAAATTAAAATGTAAAGAAAACAATATAATGAACCTTACTCAAAGTCCACAATCATGTTTCAAATGATATACCAATCATTGATGCAATCATAAATCAATTTATTTGTTTGAATATTATTCAAACTCTCTTTGATCATAGCTAATCAAAGAGAACTAAAATCTAATTAACCATAACTGCTGAAGAACCCTATGACATGGACTTAAGATTTAAGAACTAGAAAGATTGATGAAATAGAACAATACAAAACACACACAATGGTTTTTAATTTAATTAAGTTTTCTTCCTAAGGTTTAATAATTCTAAAATAACATTCCGTTAAATATTCACTTTATAAATTAGAGAGATTAAATAATTACATATTGACTATTCAATCTAACAATAGATTGAAACCATTAATAGACTAGCAGGCTTTATAGCAATCAATCAATCATGGAACAAAATCATAGAAGACCACTCAATACATAATGTATAAATTGAAAAATAAAATATATCAAATTTCATAGTTTGTTTTAATACATTGTTAGGTTTTAGTTTATTTGATCAAGTGTAGAAAATTAGCCACACATGCCTATTAATAAGATGAAAAAGAAGATAAAAGAGAAACGATTTTATACTCCAAAACCTAGAAAAGCTTAAACTCAACTCTCTCCCAAAATGGATTTTTGTCTCTTTTAAGTATAATTTTTCAAGGAAGAACACAATACAGGATACAGTCATAACCTAAGTCATGAAATTTGTTTCTCATCGTATAAGAACATGTGCTCAAACATGCCTGTGATCTAGGCCATATTCTTTATTTATTTTTTTGAATATGGACATAGACACTAATATGTTTATGTATTTAATTATGTTCTTTACTATTTTTTCATTAAAATTTTGGGAAAGACATGGCCATTAACACATTAGTGTCCTAGACTATGTATCCTCTACTTAGTGCCATTTACCTGACTTCTCATCCATATGGGCATATGGATGTGTATTTAAAATTAAGATTCAGAGAAGAAAATAGGCTAGCACATAAGTCCGTACTAGGCCCTGTATAGCCAAGATTGAACTTTCTACTTGGCTTTCCTTTTTTTTTTGAAGAAATAAAGATAATAAGATTAAAGGCAACGAGAATAAATCTCAAACAATACATCAGGCATATCAACCCATAGACGAAACCTACCATGGCGAATAGAGTTACGCGCGACGCCTAATCCAAAAAACCTGAATATCTGGCCTAGAACTAAGAATTGCCTTATAATCGGACACAAGCAAACCAAAAGCAGAATTATCCTCACACGAGGAATTAATAGCGAAATCTAAGGACTGACAATCGGTAAAGACACAACCAGGATCAAGTAAAGAAACAAAAACGTAAAGTAAACACTGCCGCAAAGCAAGGGCCTCCGCCACGGCCGCTTGATTACCACCTTCTTCATAGCCAGAAACGGCTAAAGAAAAGTTACCTTCTGCATCTTCTATAACCAAACCAAAACCCACCAGATCCAAAGCTTCGAAGATAGCACCATTAACATATGCAAGCCAAGAAGCGTGGTGGTGTACTTGGGCCAAGCGAATGGGAGGCCCACCAGGCTGGACTCGTGCCGCTGCTGCCTGCAATATGGAGGAAGCATGTTAGAACTCCTCCAGCATAAGTCGGGCGGACTGGGTAATATGTAACGGTTGTGGCTTGGTATTGGACCATAGGAGAGCATTGTGGGCTGCCCAAAGTTGCCTTGCCACCATAGCACCCAATTCGGCCCTCCGCTTTCCGAAGGAAGAGAAAATGTGCAAGAATAGATCCTGAAAAGACAAATTCATATTAGTGAAAGGAAAGCCGGTTAGCCTCCAAGCATCTTGGGCAACACAACACATAACAAAAACATGGTCCTTAGTTTCCTCAGCAGGGCAAAACAAACATAGCAAGAGAACATTAATCCCACGCTTATTCAAGTTATCCCTAGTAGGGAGCACGTTTTGACCCAACCGCCACATAAAATCCTGAACCTTTGGCGGAACATCAAGCTGCCATAAGTGCTTCCAAAACACACCAACACCCCCTATACTACCACCATGGTGGAAGAAATGATAAGCTATATGATAAGCATATTTGACCGTATAGAAACCTTTCCGATCAAAATGCCACACTAACTTGTCTTGATGTGCGCGAAGACTCAAAGGAATGCTCAAGATTCTTCTCATATCATTGACAGAGAACAAATCCATAAGCTTGGAAATATCCCACTTTCGTGCCCCCGCAACAAAAAGATCACAAACCCGCAAAGCATCAGGGATAAAAAGAGAGCCATCCTCCGCATAAAAATTACCCTCACGGGGAATCCAAGGGTCCCTATTCACATAAATACTATGCCCATCACCAACCCTCCATGTGACCCCTTGCTTCAACACCTGTTTAGAGAACAAGACACTCTTCCAAACAAAACTACACCCAGAACGTGGAGTAGCGGATAAAAAATCCCCCCGAGGGAAATATTTAGCTTTGAAGACACTGTAAACAAGAGTGTTGGTATCGGTCAACAGCCGCCACCCTTGTTTCCCTAGCAAAGCAGTGTTAAAATAGCGCAAGTCACGGAAACCCATTCCATCAGAAGATTTCTGACAGCACATACGATCCCAAGCAAGCTAATTAATACCCCCATGATCCCGCTTGCCATTCCACCAATACTTATTAAACATGACTTGCAGCTTATTACACACAGACACAGGTAACAAAAATACATTCATGCAGTAGGCTGGAATAGCCTATGCAAACAACAGATTTAATCAAAATTTCGCGGCCAGCTCTAGACAGGAAATGACTATTCCAATTATTCATGCGCTTCCACACCCTATCTTTTAAGAAAGAAAAGATTTGTTTTTTAGTCCGTCCAATTAATGAAGGCAATCCCAAATACGAATGCCCAATGATAGGAAGAGTAATATGGAGAAGCCCAGAAATAGCATTTGTTACATTCTCATGGATCGAGGGACTAAAAAGAATGCCAGACTTAGTGAGATTAATAGACTGACCTGAAGCTGGCTCATAAGTGCCCAAAATAGCCTTAACGGCTGAAGCTTCCTGAAGGTTACCCTCAAAAAAGAGAAGTGAGTCGTCCGCAAAGAAGAGGTGAGAAATCCGCGGGCACCCATGACCAGCCCAAAAACCATGAATCAAGCCCCTGCGCTCGGCATCTTTAAGTAAAAGATAAAGGCCCTCTGCCACAAACAGAAACAAATATGGGGAGAGAGGATCCCCTTGCCGTAAACCCCGAGAAGGAACAATGGGCCCTACTTGTGAATCATTGACACAAATTTTATAATCAAAGTCCATGAAGCACATTTTCATCCAAGTCAACCAAACCGGGTCAAAACCTATAGCAACCATCATATCACACAAATAGTCCCAATTAACACGGTCATAAGCTTTAGCAATATCTATTTTCAAGGCACATGCACCATTACGGCCCCTAGCTTGACGCTTTAAACTGTGAATAGTCTCATAAGCCACCATAAAATTATCCGTAATCAGACGACCCGGAATAAAAGCAGATTGATTCTTAGAGATCAGCTTATGAAGAACATGTTTCAACCTATTGGCAAGAGACTTGGACAGAATTTTATACAACACATTGCATAGAGCTATAGGTCAAAAATCCTTAACTGAGACAGGACTCTCACACTTAGGAATGAGAACAATCAAAGTTTCAGTTAAAGAGTGTGGTAGGGTACCTTGGGAAAGCCATACGCGACAACTATCGGAAATATCCTTGCCCATTAAGGGACAGTTCTTTTGAAAGAAAGCCGGATTCAACCCATTCGGTCCTGGCGCTTTATCGGGGTGCATTTGAAAAAGAGCAGTCCGAAATTCATCATCCAAAAACGGTCTCGTGAGTGCTACATTATCATCCGGGCTAACCAATGGCGATACTAAGTCAATAATGGGACGACGATGAGAGGCGAAAGTACTTTGGAAAAGTTCACCAAAATAATCCATCACTAAAGTTTGAATCTCATCTTCACTGTGAACCCAAGAACTCGAGGCATCTTGAAGTTTGTCAATCCTGTTGCCTCGCCTTCTGGCCTTGATGCTATTATGAAAATACTTCGAATTCTTGTCCCCATTTTGTAGCAAAAAAACTTTAGCTTGTTGCTTCAATCTGGTCTCATCCTTGACCAAGAAAAGATTCCATTGTTCCTTCAGATGGTGAATAGTGAGATGATCCAAACTATCAATTTTCGATTCAAGTTTCTGTTGAACAATATGCTTCTGCTGCCACCGCAAGCGATTTCGAGCCTTCCTCCAGGCCTGAACATCGTCAATCACCTTATTTCTTCTAAGAATGAAATCATCATGTGCCGAGCCATGTCAAGAGCGCTGCACAATGGCAAAAAATTCATTATCCAATAACCAGGAATTATCAAACATGAAGTTGCGATTTGTGCGGCCAAGAGAGCCATCAGTATCGACCAAAAGAGGAGAGCGGTCGGATACAGGAGCCACCAAAGTAGTGCACACAGCATTCGTGAAAAGAGAAGTCCAAAACGGCGTAGCACAAGCTTTATCCAGTTTCTCCCTAACCCGATCTTGCGAATTCCCCCTGTACACATACGTAAACATAGAGCCCATTGTGAAGATATCGGAAAAATTTGAATCCATTAACGCTTCACGAAACCCATTAATCAAAAAGTCGTCACGAGGCGGGCCACCATCCTTCTCAAAATCAGCTGCAATATCATTATAATCACTGGCACATAACCACGGAAGACTACTCCTGGCAGCAAGAGATCTCAATAAATGCCACGAGTCCCTTCTCCTAGTTCGGTCAGGGTATCCATAGAAACCTGTAAACCTCCAAGTGCGCACAGAACAATGAAGTTCACAATCAATGAAATTGGGAGAATAACTCCGAATGGACAGTTGGACAGAATTACTCCACATAATGGAGAGACCACCCCCAATGCCAATACTGTCAATTGAAAAGCAATAATCAAAGCGAAAAAAATAACATAAAGCTTCCATCCTAACACCATGAACTTTTGTCTCAGAAATAAAAACAATTGCGGGCCTATGATGGAAAATCATATCCTTCAATGCTCGAACTGCCCGAGGATTGCCCGCACCTCGGCAGTTCCACACTAAGAGCCTCATTATCGTCGGTCGACCTTCGTAGTGGAAGGTTCGACCGATGGATTCTGTGTGTTGCCCCCTGCTAAATCCTTGGTTGCAGAAATAGAAGGGGTTGGAGTAGTTTGTTTGAAACGAGGCCTCTTCTTGGGATCAGTAGGTTTAGCCATAGGGTCATCTTCCTCAGGCCCAGTGGACCAATGGCCCACATTATGCCAATCAGTGTCCATTTCGCCAGCAGAAGGAGACGTAGCTACAAAGTTCGGATCAAAATGCAAAGGCCCGCAAAGGAAGGAATTGCGAAAATTTTGGGAGGGCAACCCACCAAGATTGCCACTAGCCAATCCCTCAGAGTTTGGAATGCACAAAATCGTAGAACCCGTCATGTCCGATCGCAACCAGGAACTCCTCGGACGTTGCGTCTGTCGGTCAGCCTCCCGCAAGCTTTCATCCCACATTGGCTTTAACTCTTCTCGCTTGTGATGGAGTAAATCACATAAAGAGTCAGTATGGCCCAACTTCCCACAGAGGAAACAATAAAAAAAAATCCTTTCATAGGAAAACATGGCATAAAACACCGAACCATCAGGGTCAACAATCTTCTTCTTTCTACGAAGTGGTTTTGTGGTATCAATCCGAACTCGAATCTGCATCACATATTCATTATTAGCATCCTTGCGAATAGTAGGGTCATAGTCAAGAAAAGAGCCGATAAAATCTCCCAAGCCTTTGGCAACCAACTCAGTCATATAACCAGGGCGAAGCTTACGAACCACCACCCAGACTTCAGTAAAAATAAGGGGAATATGAAGAGGATCCTCACCAGGTTGGATTCGACTAAGGAGCAGCAAGTGTCTATTAAACAACCAAGGAGTACCATCAAGAACCCTGTCCATATCCACAGCCGCATAGAAACGAAAGAGGATGTGTTTGGCACCCGGATCAAAAATAGAAATGCTGGCGAGAGGGTGCCAAAAATCAGCAAGGGTCTCCTTCATAGACACAAAATTGATGCGATTGTACATTAAGAACATACCAACCAAACAAAGAGCAAAGGTCGATTGGCAAGGAGCAGAGGCAGAAGGAATAGCCAAGCTATCTTCTTCCTCATCAGACAGAGTCAATTGGTGGAGGGCGGTTTCCATGGAGAAAACCCTTGTGAGTCACTCATGAGAGGTCAAGGCTAAAAATCGAGAGGAAGAAGATAGCTCCATCGGGAATAAGCTGCTTTACTGAAAAAAATTTGCTTCTAGTGGAACGTGGATGTGAAGCAACGATAGACTTAACTGCGAGGGTGGATATGGATGAGCAAGCCACTAGAATAAGTGAATCACCTCATGGGGAAGAAACAAATAATGGGCATGATTTCTCATTGGTGAAGCCTATGCCGACAGCAAAAGACTTCTACTCATGAAGGGCAGCCAGTCATGGACTTCTGGTGGAAATTGCCGTTAGATTTCGCATGTGCAAATGTAGATTGAAAGAGGGGACTGGATGCTTGCAATGTAATGGTCAGATCATAGTCAATCGGTGGATGGCGATGTCATGGAGAAAACCCTAGAAAAAAGGGGAAAAACGAGAGAACTCATGCCAAAAATAATCCAACTTTGGGTGGCACATATGCCTCGGGCTGACCTAGTTTTTATGTCACAATGAAATAAATGAGATCAAAGGTTATTCAAATGTGAGATATAACTTAAGATATAGCATACAAACTCTACTTAATGATCAATTTATTAATCAAGACTTTATATATCTCGCATGAGTTATTGAACAAGTATACGAACATGCAAAAATCTTATTACCTAAATTTAAATGTGTGAGTAAAAGATTATAATAAAAGAATCCACCTGGTAAATTTAGAATGTGACCTTTAAATTCATAACTCTTAAAAATTCGGTTAATAAAATTGATATTATCTATAAATCAGAGATAAGAATTTGAAATTTGAGACAAATACACAAAAGAGATAATTTTTATGAAAAATAAAGATTTCTTACAAGAAGTTATTTAACCGATGGAATACATTCAAATTTAAGTAAGTGATTTGATTAATTAATGATGCATATAATTTGGAAAGATCCTTTGTTTATGTATAAGTTTTAAATTCCTACAAAGACTCAAATTAACAATCTCTCTAAAATTCATCACATGATAGTAAGTCGTTGTATGTTGTCAAGGCTAGGAACTTGAGTTTTGGCGATGGTAGTTCGTCTAAAATAACTGAAATAAAAAAAGTTGTTGTGGTTTGGGTCCTGCTAATCTTTTGATGACATGTCTGAAGATGGTGCACGAGTACTTTCCTTTTGTGAGACTCTTGCAGAATCACCGGCGAATTGATTGGTAGGTTGTTCCCCTGCGCGAGGAACATCCCTTTCTTGTATCAACTGAATGAGGATTCGAACTTGTTCTAATAGTTGGGCAAATATTTCTATAGTGGCCTACTGGTTAGTAGAGGAGACTGTTAGTTTTAGGACTTTGTTCCACATTGAAAATAAGTGAGGGAGGGGGTGGCTCAACAACTATAAATAGACCCCTTCCCCCTTCCATTGATATCATCCCAAGCAAAGAAAAAATATTAGAGTGTACTGTTAGTAGTGTGCCCTAGGCCAATGAACATTTGTGATTCATATATTAACATTATGATTTGTTAATAATATATTATGAGGTATTTCTTTCATATATGCATGTATTTCGTATATGTAATGTGATTTACATTCCATGAATAGTATTAGACTTATGTCATTAAGTATGTGACTT
>JANKOE010000008.1:64044814-64056360 GCA_026284465.1 Erythroxylum citrifolium | reverse complement strand
CTTGATAAAGACATGAAAAATAAATATTCAGAAAATGACCCATATATAATACTTTTAATTCACTTTAATTTCTTTTCTCTCAAATTGTACCTAAAAACAAATATGAATTAAAGCAAGTCTTTTAAGCATTTTTGTATCAATAATTGCTAAGTGAAAATAATTAAAAATATCAACAATTAAGCACATATCATTAATCACACCGGAACTTATTAATGGTTGTACGGACTGCATCACTGTCGTCCCTAGAGGGCCTCAGGTATCGTGTTTGAGCTGCTTCCGTTGCAATATATTGGTTTTTTAACCGAAATGTTGCGTGTTGATATTGTGATCACCTAAACATTTTTTGTGAATCGAAAATGTTGGTTGGTATTGAAAAACTGTTATTGGAGTTTTGATGTGAATTAGGTGCAAATCAGCTCGCATACGTTTACTTATGACTACGTGTACGGTAGCACAGGATCTCCTTCCTCTATGATATTCAACGATTGTGTAGCTCAGTTGGTTGACGCACTTTTCCATGGCTACAACGCCACAGTTTTTGCTTATGGCCGGATGTTAATGGCAACTCGCACGCATTTCGTATTGTCCATATTCGAGAACGCCCAATGCACTAAATAAACCTACCACGAGCCAAAACATAGAAAAAACCCACACACACACACACACACAAAGCTGAATAATTGCCCTCGGAAGAATGAAGACTGGAGGTGATTTCACGCATCCGAAAAAACGACAAGATCAGGAGTGGATTAGATCACCCGAAACAAGATGAAATGGCTTTATGTTTTCTTTGCTTACACCACCTCTTGCCAGGCCTCTCCTTGGTCCAACTAACAAAAAGACCTCCACATCGTCGACCCCAACGTTGACATTAATGCATGCTATTTATAGTTATTAACTTTCCATAACTTCTATTAATGCATGTTATTTATAGTCATTAACTTCCCATAACTTCCATTAATGCAAGCTATTCATAACCATTAACTTCCCATAACTCTCAATTAGTGATGGGGGTTATGAATGACCAAATGGTGCCAAAATAGATATGATTTTCATGCTCTCCTTCGATCTTTAAAAATAAAAAATAAGAAAAACTTCTCTGCTCCATTCAAAATCACATATAGAAAACATAAAGCCGTTTCATTTTGTTTCAGGTGATCTAATCCACTTTTGATCTCGTCGTTTTTTCGGATGCGTGAAATCACCTCCAGTCTTCATTCTTGCGAGGGCGATTATTCAGCTTTGTGTGTGTGTGTGTGTTTTTTTTTTCTCTATTTTGGCTCGTGGTAGGTTTATATAAGGCATTGGGCATTTTCGAATATGGACAATACGAAATGCGTGCAAGTTGCCGTTAACATCCGGCCATTAATCACGCTAGAACTTTTTAATGGTTGTACGGACTGCATCATTGTCGTCACTGGAGAGCCTCAGGTATCGTGTTTGAGCTGCTTCCATTGCAATATATTGGTTTTTTAACTGAAACGTTGCGTGTTGAAATTTTAATCACTTAAACATTTTTTATGAATCAAAAATGTTGGTTGGTATTGAAAAACGGTTATTGGGGTTTTGATGTGAATTAGGTGCAAATTAGCTCGCATACGTTTACTTATGACTACGTGTACGGTAGCACAGGATCTCCTTGCTCTACGATATTCAACGATTGTATAGCTCAGTTGGTTGACGCACTTTTCCATGGCTACAATGCCACAGTTCTTGCTTATAGCCGGATGTTAACGGCAACTCGCACGCATTCCATATTGTCCATATTCGAGAATGCCCAACGCCTTATATAAACCTACCACGAGCCAAAACAGAGAAAAAAAAAACACACACACACACAAAGCTGAATAATCGCCCTCACAAGAATGAAGACTGGAGGTGATTTCACGCAACCGAAAAAACGACGAGATCAAGAGTGGATTAGATCACCTAAAACAAGATGAAACGTCTTTATTTTTTCTTTGCTTAAACCACCTCTTGCCAGGCCTCTCCTTGGTCCAACTACCAAAAAGACCTCCACATCATCGACCCCAACGTTGACATTAATGCAAGCTATTTATAGTTATTAACTTTCCATAACTTCCATTAATGCATGTTATTTATAGTCATTAACTTCCCATAACTTCCATTAATGCAAGTTATTCATGACCATTAACTTCCCATAACTCTCCATTAGTGATGGGGGTTATGAATGACCAAATGGTGCCAAAAATAGATATGATTTTCATGCTCTCCGTCGATCTTTAAAAATAAAAAATAAGAAAAACTTCTCTGCTCCATTCAAAATCACCTGCAGAAAACATAAAGTCGTTTCATCTTGTTTCAGGTGATCTAATCCACTCCTGATCTCGTGGTTTTTTCGGATGCGTGAAATCACCTCCAGTCTTCATTCTTGCGAGGGTGATTATTCAGCTTTTTGTGTGTGTGTTTTTTTCTTCTCTGTTTTGGCTCGTGGTAGGTTTATATAAGGCATTGGGCGTTCTCGAATATGGACAATACAAAATGCGTGCGAGTTGCTGTTAACACCCGGCCATCAATCACGCCGAAACTTATTAATGGTTATACGAACTGCATCATTGTCGTCCCTGGAGAGCCTCAGCTATCGTGCTTGAGCTGCTTCCGTTGCACTACATTGGTTTTTTAACCAAAACGTTGCGTGTTGATATTGTGATCACCTAAACATTTTTTGTGAATCGAAAATGTTGGTTGGTATTGAAAAACGGTTATAGGGGTTTTGATGTGAATTAGGTCCAAATCGGCTCGTATACGTTTACTTATGGCTACGTGTACGGTAGCACAAGATCTCCTTCCTCTAAGATATTCAACGATTGTGTAGCTCAGTTGGTTGACGTACTTTCCCATGGCTACAATGCCACAGTTCTTGCTTATAGCCGGATGTTAACGACAACTCGCACGTATTCCGTATTGTCCATATTCGAGAAGGCCCAATGCCTTATATAAACCTACCACGAGCCAAAACAGAGAAAACACACACACACACACAAAGCTGAATAATCGCCCTCGCAAGAATGAAGACTGGAGGTGATTTCACGCATCCGAAAAAACAACGAGATCAGGAGTGGATTAGATCACCTGAAACAAGATGAAACGACTTTATGTTTTTTGTAGGTGATTTGAATGGAGCAGAGAAGTTTTCCTTATTTTTTATTTTTAAAGATCGACGGGAGCTTGAATTGAATTGAATTTACACACATACACTATTTGTCTCTAACTCTCACAAGAGTCCTAGAGACAGTGACGGAGCTAGAAATTTTAAATAAGAGGGCCCAAATACTTAATTTTTTTAAATTTTGGGGGCCCAATACACCACTGTCCCTTAAATAACTTTGTTCTTGTATATATATATATGTATATATAATATTTTAAAATTTAGGGGGGCCCAGTGGTGTCACTGCCTAGTGAGGTTTCATCCTTCTATCTTCATGTGAACTTTCATTAAAGACGGACTACGTTGATCGTTGTGGTTTACAATAACCCAACGCGTAGAACATTAATGAACGAAGGAGGTCATCAAAAAGGTTTGAAAAACATTAAAGAGGTTTAAAAACAACATAAAGAGAAGAAAAAAAAGAGCTTTTGCATCGGCCACTTTTGAGAAACCCTAGAGAGAATTCATTGATAGATTGAGAAAGAGAAGAAGCAAAAGAGAAGTGGAGAAGAAGCTGACTCGACGTACTTCATAGATCAGGAGTTTCCCGACGCCGTTGCTTCCTATCATCTGTTTAGATCGCATTCCTATTTATTTTCCACTTTTATTATTGTATAAAATTGGGAATAACAGTTTGACGATAGAATTTTTGAATATTGAGATGTTCAAAACTCAACTTCGGAGTTTTACTTTTGAATTAATCAAATTTGATTGTTTATGTATTATTTGAATTTATTGTGATTTAAATTATGTGATTGCATAATTCAATAATAAACTGAGAGGGTGAATTAAATGAAAAATAATTAAATTGGGCTAATAAGAGTTAGGTGATTTAATAGAACAAGAATTAAATCAAATCGGTAAATTGTGCGAAGAGAGATCTTGTATAGGTTTTCGATAGTTTATTAGACAACTTCAGAGTTAATTAAGATTTTGGATACGTTGTTAATCGAGAGATTGCAATTTTCATAATCTGATTAGGGTTTATAATTTAGGGTTAATGGTTATAACTCGAGAGAGAGAAATCAACCCTAGGATTGTCTAAAACCAATAATCTAGTTATTCCTAATCAATTAGGTTAGTATTAAGGATAGGTACAATTCCCTTTCTCTCAATTGGTAATTCCCTTAAGATAATTCTTGGGTGTGTATTGCAACTGTTGAATTATTAATATTTTCGTGATTGATTTCTGATTTAATTTGATTGATTGGATTGAATTCTCATTTTAGTTGCGTTACATTTTGAATTTTTGTGATTTGTTCTGACCTTAAATTTTATGATTAAATTATCCCTTCTCGTGGGGTCGGCACCTTAGGTACTACACCAACGAATTGTGAGCTTGCGGATTATCGAAGGTATTTATTAAAACTTACACACATCAAACACCTGATCAGTGGACAATAAAGGCATAACCAAAGAACATACACAAGTCCAATAAATGTAAGAAATTTCCTTATTAATTATGGAACTTATTTTTATAACACCATTTTGTTATTAATTAATCAATGTTTGAGAAATATACATAGGTACCAAGATAACCTATTACCAATGTAAAGGGAAAAGAATGACTACAATCCACAAATTCATCGCGTAACACTTCAACAAATGTTACACATGCTAAAAAAGACCTGTGAAAATCAAGAAAGCATACAAACAATGATTAGAGGAAGAGGCAGAGGAAAAGGCAGAGGTAGAGGTAAGACCAGGTGTAGAGGGAGAAAGATGAGTATATATGGAGTACACTTTAATGAGTCAACTGGCTCAATTGAATACTATGTAAGTTAACTAAAATTTGGAATATTTTAATATTAGTATTTCAAATTTTTTTTTAAATAACCATGCTCATTTTCATGTTTAAACAACATGGAGATAATGTTTAGATCATGAGGCCAAACAGCTCATAAAGATCCGTTCATGTAGATTGTATTACATAAACTAAAATTGATTTTCAACCAAAAGGATTACAATGGAATGGTGGGAATAGAATCACTTCTTTTGCCTTATGAAAAGAGAAGGATGCAAAGAGAAGAAAGGTTGGAGATTCGACCTTTAGAGGAAGTGAAAATTAATTTTTGAAATTGTAATGAATTTCTCTGTTACGAATGCGTTCGTAGGTCAGTCCTACAAGCAGAAGGAGCATTGAAGCCTTGCCGATTTAGAAATTATATAGTTAGATTTTATTTCAATAAAAGATAAGTTGTGCCGATTTAGAAGTTATTTAGTTAGATTCTATTTCAATAAAAATATCAGTTGCAATATGGCAATTGTTATAGCGAGATAGGCATTACTTATCTTAGAAACTTAATATGTTAGGATTTCTATTGCTTGTAAAACGTTGCCTATTTATGGCTTTATTGAAGAATAGAAACGGAAGCCAGAAAATTATCCCAATTAAGATTTGAGTTCTCTCTAATGAATTCAGAGGTTTCGGGTTCCTTTTGACGAGTCGAATTACTTATCAAAATAGGTCGACACAAGAACTCGAGTAAAGGCAAGAACAAAGATTATTTGTTTGATTTTGACTTCTGTGTGAATCGCCTTGTGACACGATCTATGAGTCGGGAACGTAACAATTTGGTATAAGAGCCCAACACTATGGGAGATGATAGGGAAGCAAGAATATAGGCACGTGTTATGGAAGAACGCGCTTATGTGGACTCCAAATTTGCAACAATGGAGTTAAGGATAACGCAGATTATGCAGAAGCAGTTTGCAACATTAGGATTTGGAGGTTGTCAAGTTCAAAAGACAGGAGAAACAAGTAGTTTAGCGTCACCCTGGAAGGAGCAGTCGACGGTTGCCACAGAAAGAATAGGGCCGCAGGACCTTCCTGCACCAACCATGGCACCTCGATTCGCCAAGATGGATTTCCCCACCTATGATGGCAGAGAAGATCCATTGATTTGGGCCACAGGTGCGAACAGTTCTTTGACAATCAAAGGACTCCTGAAGCAGAGAAGGTGGATCTTGCAGGATTCCATTTATTGGGCGAAGCACAGTTATGGTGTTATCAATTGAAAATAACTAGAGGGATGATGAGTTGGTCAGAATTCCAAAAATAATGCTTTCAGCGTTTTGGACCTCCAGGAAGTAATAATCCAGTTAGGGAGCTAGTCACTTTATGGCTGACAGGGACTGCAGAGGAATACCAACGTCAGTTTCAGGAAAGATTGGCTAGATCAGTCGACAAAATCCCAGAACACCTTTATGTTGATTTGTTCATGGCAGGTTTGGAAGACATATTGCGCATAGATGTCCAGTTGATGAAGCGTCCTGATTTATCTGCAGTTATGAACTTAGCAAGAGCTTATGAGAAAAGGTTACAATTGCAAAAGGGGAGCAGCGTTAGAAAATGGTCCTAGCAGCTACGAAATTCCGCCAATCCACCAGTCCAGGAGGCGCGCCAGGCCACTAGTGGAATGCCCTTTATCAAAAAATTATTGAGAGCTGAGATGGTTGAACGAAGGGCTAAGGGTCTATGTTTTAATTGTGATGAGCCTTCTTCGCCCACACATCATTGTAAAAAGCTATTTTGGTTAGAATTGGCGGATGTGGTTATGGAGGAGGAAGAACAAGAGGATCTTGCTGACACTACACCTGTAATTTCTCTTCATGCAATTTCAAGGCAGAGAAATGGAAGTACCATGTAGGTACAGGCTCACGTGAATCAATAACCTGTTCTTGGCTTGATTGACTCAGGAAGTACTTATAACTTCCTTAGCCAAGTTGCAGTAAGAAGACTCAACTTGAATATTACTCCCCTAAATAATGCATCTGTGGCAATTGCAAATGGGGAAAGAGTTAGCAGTGTTGGAGTCTGTTGCAGTGTGCCTTTCTCCATCGCATGACACAATTTTTGTACTGAATTTTTTGTGATTCCTTTAGGGGGTTTTAATATGGTGCTCGGAGTTAAATGGCTAGAAATTTTGGGTCCTATCTTATGGGATTTTGCTGCATTAACCATGTCTTTCAATTGGAGGGGAGATTTAATTTTATTGCAGGGATTGCCTTGTCACAGAGAATGTCAAGCTCACTACATGGTGAACACGTCGACCACACCACAACAACTTGATGAGATCTTGTTGGCTTTTAATGATGTATTTTGTGAACCTGAAGATCTACCCCCTATACGCCATTGTGATCATAGAATATGCCTATTTCCAGGTACAACTCCTATTGTAGTACGACTTTATAGGTATCCACACCGGCAAAAGGATGAGATCGAAGCTCAGTGTGACAACCTACTACAACAAGGGTTTATACAGCCTAGTCGCTCGCCTTTCTCTTCTCCTGTCCTGTTAGTACCAAAACAAGATGACATATGGCATTTGTGTATTGATTTTCGCAAGTTAAATGCGAAGACAGTTCACGACAAATTTTCCATTCCAGTGGTGGATGAGCTACTTGATGAATTATATAGGGCTAAATTTTTCACCAAGCTGAATTTGGGTTTTGGGTATCATCAGGTTCATATGGCTCCTGAAGAAATTGAGAAAATTACATTTCGCACTCTCCATGGGCATTTCGAGTTTCTTGTCATACCCTTTGGGTTGACGAACGCACCATCCACCTTCCAAGCACTGATGAATGAGGTATTCCGAGATTTTTTGCGTCAATTTGTATTGGTATATTTTGATGACATATTGGTGTACAGTAAATCATGGGAGGAACATTTGACTCACATGAGCAAAGTGTCACTCTGCTGCGCGCTCATAAGCTGTACTTAAAGCGCTCCAAATGCAGTTTTGCATCAACGCAGGTGTCTTATTTGGGCCATATTATTACAAGTGCTGGTGTAAGTTTTGATTTGAGTAAAGTGCAGGCTATACAGGATTGGCCTCAGCAGCAATCACTTACATCTCTGCGTGGTTTTTTAGGTCTCACAGGATACTATCGGAAGTTCATTCGTGATTATGGGATTTTGGCAGCTTCACTTACTTCTATGTTGAAAAAAAACTTTTCGATGGACAGATCTTGCATTAGAAGCATTTGCAAAATTGAAAGCAGCTCTTTCTTCAGCACTGGTGCTTCATCTTCCATATTTCACCAAAGATTTTGTGGTGGAGTGTGATGCTTCAGGAGGAGGTATTGGTGCTATTCTTCAACAGGATGGGCATCCCATTGCATTTTTCAGTCGGTAGTTGTCTTTGAGGCATCAAAAACTAGCTGTTTATGAACGAGAGTTAATTAGGTTGGCCAAGGCGATACAGAATTGGCGGTCGTACTTATGGGGAAGATCTTTTCTTATTAAGACTGACCATTATAGTCTTAAATATTTGTTGGAGCAGCGACTCACCACACCGCCTCAACAGCATTGGCTCAGTAACTCATGGGATATATGTTTATAGTGGATTATCGAGCTGGGAAACTGAACTCTACTGCTGATGCCTTATCTCGCAGGGATACTGACAACATTACGCCATTAGTTTCCCTCGTTGCTCCTTGCTGGACTTGGTTAAAGCAAAGTTGAAGCAATCTGAAGAGGCCACACTTTTATTTCAGCAGGTGGAAAATGGAACATTACCGTCAATGTGGTCAGTTATGGATGGATTATTGATGTTTAAAAATAGAATATTTATTCCTGCCAACATTTCTTTAGTTGCTATGACTATATCTTCCTATCATGATAGTGCACATGAGGGCATTCAAAAAACTACTCATCGCATTCGTGGGGATTTTTACTGGAGGGGTATGAAAGCTGCTATTACTACGTATGTAAGAGAATGTCTTGTTTGTCAGTGCAATAAATCTGAATTGCTTAGTCCTGCTGGATTACTACAACCTCTACAATTGCCCACACAGGTTTGGGCTAATGTTTCGATGGATTTTATTGATGGGCTCCCAAAATCTTGGGTAAAAAGTGCCTTGTTGGTTGCAGTTGATAGATTTTTCAAGTATGCTCATTTTATTCCGCTCGCTCATCCATATACAGCTCTGCGTGTGGCCCAAATTTTCTTTGAACATGTTGTTCGCTTACAAGGACTGCCGGAATCCATCACTAGTGACCGCGATGTCATTTTCACTAGTAATTTTTGGAAGGAGTTGTTTCGTTTAAATGGAACAAAACTTCAGTTCTCCTCCGCTTTTAATCCACAAACGGATGGACAAACTAAGGTGGTTAACCACACCATTGAGATATATCTTTGTTGTTTGGTGGGTGATTCGCCATGCAAATGGGTCGAGGGGCTTCCTTGGGCTAAGTATTGCTATAATACCTCCTTTCATACCTCTTTGCAAACTACCTCATTCCATGTGGTTTAAGGCTACGAACCCCCACGCATCTTAGCTTATGCCAATGGGTCAACCAAGGTTAATGCAGTAGAGGTGACTCTTGTTGAGCGTGATCAATTATTGGAAATGATTCGGCAGCGCCTTGCTCAAGCACAACGCAGAATGAAGGACGGGTATGATAAAGGTCATCGCGATGTTGAGTTTATGGTTGGTGATCGAGTGTGATTGAAGTTGCACCCCTATCGGCAGAAAATAGCTAGACTGGCTGTTTACAACAAGCTATCACCAAGATTTTATAGGCCCTTTTAGGTTTTGCGATGTGTCGGCTCGATTGCTTATGAGTTGGAACTTCTTCGGGATAGCGAAATACACAACGTCTTCCATGTCTATCTTTTAAAGGCATTTCATGGCTTGGAATTACCCACTCTGACGACTTTACCTCCCTTTGATGTTGGGAAAATTGCAGCTGTGCCTAAGGCTATTGTGAGAGCTCGCATTAAAAGAGGTACCAAGGAATTGTTGGTACAATGGGAAGGCTTTTCTGCAGAAGATGCAACGTGGGAGTCCTTTGAGAGCTTTGTCCAAGCTTATCCTTCATTTCAGCTTGAGGACAAGCTGTTTCAGCAGGACGGGGGTAATGTTATGGATGCGTTCGTAGGTCAGCCCTACAAGCAGAAGGAGCGCTGAAGCCTTGCTGATTTAGAAGTTATTTAGTTAGGTTTTATTTCAATAAAAGATAAGTTGTGCCGATTTAGAAGTTATTTAGTTAGATTCTATTTGAATAAAAGATCAATTGTAATCTTACAATTGTTATAGAGAGATAGGTATTACTTATCTTAGAAACTTAATATGTTAGGATTTCTATTGCTTGTAAAACGTTGCCTATTTATGGCTTTATTGAGGAATAGAAACGGAAGCCAGAAAATTATCCCAATTGAGATTTGAGTTCTCTCTAACAAATTCAGGGTTTCGCGTTTCCTTTGATGAGCCGAATTACTTATCAAAATAGGTCGACGCAAGAACTCGAGTAAAGGCAAGAACAAAGATTATTTGTTTGATTTTGATTTCTGTGTGAATCGCCTTGTGACACAATCCATAAGTCGGGAACTTAACATTCTCTTTGTGAACTTGTTCCATTTTGGACCTATTTGGAAATTGAAGCTGCAATGAACTTGAAATTGCGTGGAAATTGAAGTAGTGAAATTGTTTGTTATTGTGACATATTGGAAGTTGGTGAAATGGAAGTTAGTTTAATGACTATTAAAGTTGTTATGGTACTTATGTCATTGGGGAGTTGGTTAAATTTTTAAATTACCATTATGGAGTTGTTATGGATATCATGTTCATTTGATTTACCAACAATTGAATTTAAAAAACAATTGAAAACAAGTTGAACTACAAATATCACTTTAAAAGCTAATAATATATTTGTCCTTATAAATAAAATAAATTCTTAATCCAACAAGAAAGTCCTAAAAAATTACCATGACACAACATCAAAATTTATGAAGTTCATATACTTCAAATTTTCAATAAATATAATTATAAAAATAAAGAAGGTAATGGGTCAGGTTGGACCCGACTTTTTTTTATAAAAACAAAATACAAAATGACATCATTTTCAACAAAATGACATTGTTTTGTCTATAAGAGTCAAAACTCGGGCCAAACTTAACTTGTGCAGCTCGAGTTTGAGGCTCAAAATTTTGCTTCATAATAGGCCCGAGGTTGGTCAATCTAGGCCTAGCTCATTCACTACGTGTTAGGTCGAGTTAGGCCCTTTTTGCCATCCCTATATAAAAATAACTAGAAATATTATAGCACTTACAATAACCTCATATAATCTTCTTATCTTAGATATTGTATAGAAATACCTCATATAATCTTCTTATCTCAGATATTGTATATTTCTGTGCCATTACAATTCACCTTGTAGCTCATGTACGTTATCCACGCACATACCATCTTTTAACTTCTTGTTCTCAACTTTAAACCTTTTATTCTCAAGTCTCAATTTATCCATAATGCATTTGTCAAGGAAAATTGGTTGGTTGGAGGTCTTGCCTTTTTCTCTCTCTCTACGAGTGCAAGTGTTGGTCTTGCCGTTCATGTGCAAGGTGAGGTCTAGGTATTATTTCTACGTTGG
>JANKOE010000008.1:63859236-63869268 GCA_026284465.1 Erythroxylum citrifolium | reverse complement strand
GTTTATATCATTAGAAGTGCTACTTGCATGTGAATATGATTGACTACTTGCTTTGCACATGAAATGTCTGAAATGACTTTGTTTTGTTTTAAAACTATTGAGTACTAGTTGTGGGTAAATAGGCATGCCTAGAAGGGTTTGCAGCTGCTCCTGAGACACTTCGGTATCGAGACTCTGGTCTCTCCTGTGACATTTCGGTGTTGAGACTTCGGTCTCTCCTGTGACACTTCAGTGTCGAAATTTCGGTCTCTCCTATATAAGTCCCGTTACCCGCTTCTGTAAATGGACTAACAGTCATCTGATTTTGTATTCTGATATATGTTGATTCTGACATAAACAAAATTGTGTTATGATTCTAAAGAGTTTATACCCTTATGGGATATTCAGTTCTGTTAATTATAAAATCTTTTCTAAAATGCATTATGTCTAATTTATTGTTAAAGCAATCTTTTAATGCATGTTTATGTTGTTACATGATTCAGTATGAAGAGTTGTCACTTCATGTATAAATTAGTTATTATTCACTAAGCTATATGCTTAGCACGGTAGATTTGTCCCGTGTAAGTTCAGAGAGAAGGACATAAGGACTGGGATAAGTCAACCGCAATGGCCAATAGAGTTTGAGTTTTGTTTTGACAAAAATATATTTTGAGTTTGTTTTTGGACTTGTATATGATGTGTATGACTTGTGTATATTTTCAGGTTGGTTTATGAAATTATGTTATGTAATGTATGATTGTCTGAGATTCTGGAAATGTATGTATGAAATGTTTTGTACGTTTGGATCTGTTTCGGTTTTATGTATATTCTGTGCGTGTGACACTCGCAATATCCTCCCAGGGGATATATGAGAGTATCACAATATAAATTAAATTTCATAAAATTTTAAAGAATTCCTTTAGGAGAAAAACAATTGATTGAGAAAAATTACTCTTACAAACATAGAAGTAGAATCGAAAGAAACACATATGTGATTAAGGATGGCAAAAAGCTTCAGACTCGACCTGATTTGACTTTATCCAAAGTTAACGGGCTAGGCCTGGGTTGATAGGACCTCGAGTCTAATTTTCTTTATCGAGTCTGGCTTGAGCCCGAGCTGTTGAATGTCGTTCTGCTTTTTTAAAAAATAAAATTCAGGTCGGGCCTGATTGGACAAACGATATCGTTTTGATAAAAACGACGTCGTTTTTTTTAAAGAATATATATAAATTGCTTTTTTAACTTTTAAAAGAAGTATATATAAAGTTAGGGCCTGATTGGGCCTCAGGCCGAGCATGGGGCAGGACTACCCAAGGCCGGCCTAGCCCAATACATGACGGGTAATATACAAACGATGTCTTTTGGCAAAAACAACTTCATTTTTTATTTTTTTAAAAAAATATATAGAATTACGCTGTCCGTCCGCTTATGGCCATTCCTAAATGCGGAGTTGACATGGGTAGGATATCACAGCCGTTTTTCCTTATTATTCTTATAATTATTACAAGTTTTTGTACAAAAGAAAAACGAAAAGAACTAAACAACACCTACTAGACGTAATGCGGCGGCAAAGCAAAGAAAGCAAAACCAAGCCTTAAATAAATCCAAATTCAACGTACCATCCACCAAGCGCACCACAATTCCTTATTTATTTATTTTGGGTAGATAGATCTTTAGATTAGCTTGATCTTATATTTATATTATATATGTGATTATTTTTGATGCGCTGACGCTGGCACAGCAAAATGTGGGAATCCATCGTCCTGACGCTGGCGGCAACCGCTGGTAATAACATCGGGAAGGTTCTCCAGAAGAAGGGCACCATCATCCTCCCTCCTCTCTCTTTCAAATTTAAGGTCATTTCTTTCTTTCTTTCAAGTTTAAGAGCCGTCCCTCCTCCCTCTCATTTTTGTGTGATAAACATCGAATTCTTTGGCTACTGTTCACGTTCTTAGTCACTTGACTTTGGTAGTTTCATATGAAAATCAGGGGTGTATAGGTTGATTGTTTTTTTTTTTATCGAGGCTTGAGTCATTTGTCAATCGGAATCAGATTTTGGATGTTGGGTTCTTGACATTTGGGAAATTTCCCTGCTCATTGATTCCTGTTCTGTTTATTCTGCTGTGATATTCAGGTCATAAGGGCGTATGCTGCCAATAAAGCCTGGTTGATAGGTTTCTTTATGGATATCAGTGGAGCAATGCTGATGCTGAGGGCCTTATCTCAAGCACCCGTAAGTCTGATTAAATATGACCCTACCTTCCTATTTGATTGTTGTTATTGGTTGGAGCTAGCTGTTTTTGTGACCAAAGCATACCAAATGATAATTGCAATCAGCTTCATGAGCCTATTTTCAGCATTTAGTGCTTGAAAGTTATTATGTTATCGATTGAGCTTGATTCTGAAGTTGTTGTCATTGTTCATTCATTAAACATAATTTAATGTGCATTTTCACTTTGTTTGCGACCTCATTAAGCTTTTTACTCTATTGTATTCTGTTTCTTTCATGCAATTAATTCTTACTGTCCTTTGCTAGGTATCTGTTATACAACCAGTTTCAGGCTGTGGACTAGCTATTCTTTCAGTTTTTTCCCATTTTTATCTAAAGGAAGTCATGAATATCATTGATTGGATTGGAATAACTCTGGCAGGTATAGGTACCATAGGTATGTCCCTCTTGATGATTCTCATGGTTGATATGCTAAAGCTGGTACAAATATCTTAAATTTGCCCCCTTTTAAGAAATTTGTCTGAAGATATAATCATTTGTCATGCCATGTATAAGCATGAGAAAATTTTCTGTTTGACCTGTAATTTGTGTTTTGTTTAAACCCTCTTGTAGTTGCAAAATCTCTTTCTGGTTCTGTTAATTTCAACCCTAGGTGCAACATAGTGCACTTTTTTTTTTTTTGCTTTGTTTAATATACTGATACATCAATCTGTTAAAGGACGTCAACTATAAACTGTTGCTATGTGCTCTAATTAATAACTTGTTTACATGTTTACCTAGACTTCTCGTTTTTTTTATAATTTTAGGAGTTGGTGCTGGAGGAGAGGAGCAGGAATCTTCTTCCATCTCTTTTATTCAGTTGTTGTGGCTGGCATTCATTATTTCCATCTCATTTGTAGGTACCTTATCTTGCACAATATCTTGTTGCAATTATTTCCTAGACACATTATAAATCCTGTTCATATCTTTAAACTTATAATCCTGCAAACTTGAAAATAAGAAGAATATGATTGCAAGATGAGGAAGTGAGATTGCCTAATAAATGGGAAAGTAAAAGAAGTAAAGTGCGACAGTGTAAAGAAAGAATGATTAAGATTGCTAAATTGAGTTAATCTGTTGTTGGATAGAACAGGTGCTGAGTTGGCAGATCTTAAGATTGTCTGCATGTGAAGTAACAGAGGTCCTAGCCAAATAACTTTGATTCTCAGTTCTAGTAATGTACCTAGTTCGGAATTTCCTCTGAAGGAGAAGTTGACAAAAAAACATAGTTTTCAACTTTTCAATTAGGATGTGCAGTTTGATCTTTAAGTACAAAGGTGTGACTTTGTGAGAGTTTTGAATGTGCTAACTTTGAATTCTTCTAGCTCATTGATAGCATCCTTATGATTTTTTGAGCTACTCATAATAAAATATCATAGTGAATCTCTTTTGCCTTTTCTCAATGGAATCAGTGGCTTTGGTCGAGGGGTTATCTCAAGCTTGTTTCCACCTTTATATTTTTCTTTCTTTTTTTTTCTGGTTTCTTTTCCCTTGAGCATTTTAGTTTTAGTTAAAAGAAAATAGCAATGAGGGTATGTTAATTCCAAGCAACCATATCTTAGGGGTAGTATCCACAACATGGAATGTATGTGGCAAGAGAGAGGGTGAGCTTTTTTAGTGTGAATTTTTGCGAAAATGTGATATTATATCATGTAAGAGTGATTCTTAGATGTTAAGAGTGATTCCTAGACACTAAGTGTGATGCCTAGTTTTTAATAAATCTGGTATAGTATGCTTTCTTATCCAAGAGTGATTCTTTTATTTTAAGAGTGATAACTAGGCATTAGATCCGAGGCCTAGTTTTTTATAAACCCTAAATTGATTCTTCCTCATCTAAGAGTGATTCCTAGATTCTAGGCATGTTGCATAGTTTTTCTTTTTATATATAAATCTTATATATTATTCTTTCTTATCTAAGAGTGATTTATATGTTTAAGAGTGATTCCTAGACACTAGATATGATGCCTAGTTTTTTGTAAGCCCTAAATCTGATGCTTTCTCATCTAAGAGTGATTTCTAGACACTAGGTGTGATGCTTAGTTTCTTATAAACCTAAATGTGATATATAGAAATTACTAATGTGAAGCTAGCAAATCTTTACATGAAGCATGGTAGCTCTCTATCCATCCCGCATCATAAAGTTTCCTTTCTTAATGTGGTGGAGCATGTGTTAAGAATTCTTAGCGTGGAAGGTGTACAAATTTGATTGTGAACTTTGAGGTTAATGATGTGGAGAGAGAAGCTAGGCAAGCTGGAAATGGAGCAGCCACAGGTTGTTAATGGAGATTGCTTTGTTCTGCTAAACAGTTTGAACCTATCAATAAAGGGAAGAGGCCATCCCTGTGATGGTGAAGTGACAAGAGCAGTCTTTAATGATGTGTAGAGTGCAACTTGTACTCAGGACTAACTTCATTCAATGCATGGAAAAAGGATGGCGAAGGAAACTTATTATTTTGGATAGTACTATTTCTGTGTATAGCTCATAGGTAGCATTGAAGATCGTTTATAGTAGGACTGCTATATTCTTTTAGCTTTTCCTTCCTGATAAGAGTTTAGCTTGTAGTGGGTGTTATGTACCGTAAATCTTATCTTCATCATATATTTAACTTACTTTTGTTCTCATAACAACATGTAGTCTCTGTATGAAATGTTTTAAAGTTTCAAACTTTCATCACCTAAACTTTCAACATGATTTTTAGCCCTTCAATTTTAAAGTAACAGAGTCATGCATGTGCTTGATTCTTGGACTTCCTACTGATGCCATATATTGATTTAGAACATATAGATATTGAAAAATTAGTTTAATTTGATTTAGAGACTCATTTCTTCTATAAACTTAACCCAACAATCTACTTTAAAATATTTCTTGTTCCTTGTCATACATTAAAAGTTCATATATCTTATACCTAATTTCCATAAGTCATAAACTGCCCTCTTTTTTTTCCTAAGAAACATCGCCTGGAAAAATGATTAAAATGGTGGACTATAAAATGTTCAAGGGAAGACTGTTGGTCTTGTTGCAATTGCTTCATTAAAAAAGACTGCTAAGTGCTGACTGATATTCTCTTTGTACCTGACCTTGGTGAAGCCAAAATCAGAATTGTGTTCTGCCTCATTTCAATGTTATTATGGGATACATTATATAGCAGGATCCCATATGTAAAGAATTATATTCTTTAAAGCCTCTGTTGTTGGAGGGGATTTTTAGAATGCTTTGATACCATCTAAGATATATTTTGTGAAACTGAACATGGTCATATGTTGGATAGGTAGTCCTTAATGGATGGCTTCGTATCTGTAGACATCAACGAAGAGAACAGGAAACGGTAATTACATGCTTGTTCGTAGTATTTTAATTTCCTGCTGGCTTCGGTTGGTGAACTGACTCTCATTTTGTGAGTTCACTTGAATATTTCATGATGCAGATGGAATATGAAGTTGTTGAAGAAATCATTTATGGTCTGGAGTCAGGCATTTTGTTTGGGTATCCTTCCTATCACATGAATTTGGTAGCTGATGTTTTATTTTTACTTCTGGGCAAGTCTTCCTGTCATATGTATCTAACATGACGTGGTCAAACGTAAACCTTCTCATTATTTTCTCAGTCGCTTCGTCGCCAATGATGTACATCATATTCAGGAAATGTTGTGCTTGACAAGCTAAAAGAAATAAGGAATTTGTGGTTGAACTATTTTTGTGTGAATAATCTCCTTGGCCTTTAATGCACGATTGCAAGAGCCCTCCAGTCTTATGCCTATAAAGGGAAATATACGCTGTTGCAGTATACTTTACTTACTAGTGATGCCATTTTGGCTTGCAATTTGTTAACCAATGATTTGGCTGCAGAAAATAAAGCATCAACAGTAGGTACATCTCTATTTCCAATAACTTAGAGGTTGATGATGAATTTCTGGAATGTTTGCAGACTTGCATCTGTGATATCTAAGATGGGATTCATCTTCCTCGAGCAGGGCTTCTCTGCAATGGTGATTCCTACTTGCTTGTTGATTAGTACATGCTGTAGTGCTACTGGATTCTACTACCAGGTATTGAGGTTTGTCTAGATTAAAATTTTTCTCAGGGTGTAGCTGCATCTGAGGTTTGCTTAGTAGTAGTAGATTGCATGTTTTGGTTTTACCAGTTTTAACACATTTGTTTCATCACATCAGTGGTGTGTTGAGTAGATTGAATATAGCTCTGTTTTGTTAGCTTTCCATCAACAGAAAGTTGTTTAGTTTATTAATCTAGTTATGGTTCCCGTGAATCAGACTCGGGGCTTGAAACATGGAAGGGCAATTGTGGTGTCTACATGTGCCGCGGTTGCATCAATAGTGACTGGTGTATTTGCAGGAATGCTTGCTTTGGGGGAAAGATTGCCTTCAGCACCAGCTGCTCGATCTGCACTTCTACTTGGATGGTATGCAGAACTCGCATATTATATTTGTAGTTCATATGAAGCCAGCTTCTCGAAATCTAGGTTGCTACTCTGCCACGTAGTTGTTAAATCATTTAATTCGGCATCTGCCCATTCATGTTTCTAAGGAGTCCCTATTGATATACAGTGCTTTAAAAGTAAAAGAGACCAATAAGGTTGATACTAGTTCATGTTTGACAGTTAGCATCATTTGATTTGTAGATCTACTTTGGAATAGACTGCGCATGTCCTACTAATGAAACTCTTGACATGCATAATCCGAACTCGGCTATAATTAGTCTTCTTAACTATTTCATGCAATCAGCGCAGTAATTCAACTTCATGGGGTCAGAAGATTTAGTTGATGTTATTGACTTGTGGGATCCTGTACTTGGTTCATTCATTTGAAACAAAATCTAGAAAGAAGAGTGCTTGGGCATTGAAGTTGTGATTTATAATTTTGTTTTCATGAAATATCCTATAAAGAAAATTCTTCTATTGCAGGGTACTTATCATGATAGGGGTGATTCTTCTTGTGAGTTCAACCCGTCTACTGCGACACCTTCCTCGGTCACTGAAAAGCTTTCTAAAAGGTGGTGCCAATCAAAGTTTCAATCTGAGCAGATCTGCGTCAATCCGTGTTAAAGAACCAAATCCTAGTGCAGTAATTCAGGCTGCTACATTGCATCACCTGATATCCTCTTCAGCTAAGGAGAAGGCTTGAGGAGAGGTGGTTTTCATTGATGGTTGCTGCTGGTTAGCACATAGCTAGAGAGCTAAATGGTTTTGTAGTTAGTGCTTTGATACAAGCTCTTGCTCCGCATAATCGCTAAGTCCATTTCGGTCAGGCATTGGTCTTGTTGAGGCCATTAGATTATCTGCTTGATTGCGGATACGGGAGTTTCTTGTCTCATTCCTGGTGGATGTACTTTACAACAGACTTATGATGGATGTACTTTACAACAGACTTGTGACTTTTTTCTTCCGTCTTACACATTGCAAAGCAAACGGAGTCATATATTTGAAACACTTGATAATTTTGCATCCATTTTGAGCCAACAATTACACTAAAAATTTAAATGTTTGAATGTTGTCACTTTATTTAAGTGGTTAAACCAAAAAAAAAGAGAGAGCAGTGTTTAATCTTTTTAAGTAAAATAAATGTGAGTTAAAATTATCATGAAAATGTTCAAATTGATTAATCTTGTGAGGACTTCAAATGGCCAAGGTGAATAGACAATATCTATAGGTGAGTGGTTTGAGCTATTACAAATGGTATCAGAGCTAATACTTGAATCGTTGTGCTAGTTAGACTGAGCCCTAAAAAAGATTGGGCCCTAAGCGAGGTGGAAAGTGAGATCTTACATCGGTTAGAAAAGAGAACGAAGTATACCTTATAAGGGTATGGATACCTCTCCCCCTAAGAAGTGTTTTTCCAATGGTGGGAAGAGCGAAACCGTGAGGAGTTTAGCCCGAGGGGCAACCCAAAGCAGACAATATCTGTAGGCGGGTTGTCTGGGCTGTTACAAATGACATCAAAGCTGCCTCTTGAACCGTTGAGCCAGTTAGGTTGGGCCCTAAGGGGGTGAAGAGGGTGAGATCTCACATCGATTGAAGAGGAGAACGAAGTATGCCTTATAAGGATATGTATACAGTATACCTCTCCTCCTAAGATGTCTTTTCCCAAGGGTAGGAAAAGCAAAACCGTGGCCCAAGAGGCAACTCAAAGTGGACAATATCTGTGGACTGGTGGTCTGAGTTGTTACAAATGGTATCAGAGCCGGCACCTAAACCGTTATGCCAACTAGGTTGGGTCCTAAAGATGACTGGGCCCTAAGGGGGGTGGATAGTATGAGATCCCACATCAGTTGGAGAGGAGAACGAAGTATGCCTTATAAGGGTATGGATACCTTTCCCCAAAACCGTAGCCCGAGGGGTAGCCCAAAGAGGACAATATCTATAGGCAGGTTGTCTGGGCTATTACAAGAGCAAAATCGTGAGAAGTTTGGCCCGAGGCGCAAACCAAAGCGGACAATATCTGTGGGCGAGTGATCTAGGCTATTACAAATCGTATCAAAGGCGGTACCCGAACCGTTGTGCCAGCTAGACTGTGCTCTAAAGAAGGTTGGCCCCTAAGGGGGTGGAGAGTGTGAGATCCCACATCGGTTGGAGAGGAGAACGAAGTATGCCTTAAAAGGGTATGGATACCTCTCCCCCTAACGTGTGTTTTCCCAATGGTAGGAAGAGCAAAACCGTGAGAGGTTAGGCCTGAGGGGCAACCCAAAGTGGACAATATCTGTGGGCAAGTGGTTTGGGTTGTTACACCAGTAAAACCGTGTGAGGTTTGGCCCGATTGACAACCCAAAGCAGACAATATCTATCAGCGGGTGGTATGGGCTGTTACAAATAGTATCAGAGCCGGTACCTGTACTGTTGTGCAAGCTAAGCTAGGCCTTAAGAGAGGTGAAGAGTGTAAGATCGCACATCGATTAGAGAGGAGAACGAAGTTTACCTTATAAGGGTATGGATGCCTTTCCCCCTAAGACACGTTTTTCCAAGGGTGAGAAGAGCAAAACCGTGAGGCGTTTGGCCCAAGGGGCAACCTAAACCGGACAATATCTGTGGGAAGATAGTCTGAGCTGTTATAAATGGTATCAGAGTCGGTACCTAAACCGTTGTGCCAGCTAGGCTGGGCCCTAGAAAGGGTTGGACCCTAAGGGAGTGCAGAATGTGAGATCCCACATCAAGTGGAGAGGAGAACGAAATATGTCTTATAAAGGTATGGATACTTCTCCCCTTAGACACATTTTCCCAAGGGCGGGAAGAGCAAAATCGTGAGGGGTTTGGCTCGAGGGGCAACCCAAAGCGGACAATATCTGTGGGCCGGTGGTCTGGGCTATTACAAATGGTATCAGAACTAGTACTCAAACTGTTATGCCAGCTAGGCTGGGCCCTAAGGGGGTGGAGAGTGTGACATCCCACATTGGATGCAATCGAGAACGAAGTATGCCTTATAAGGGTGTGGATACCTCCCTACTTAATGAAGTGAATCACACGTTAATACATTATTCAATAATGACGTATAGATGCACAAGAAAGGGGGTTGAATTGTGATAAACATTTTCTTAAACCCGTATAAGAACCTTCTTATATTAAAACTAAACTCGTTCTAATCACTTGAACTACTGAAAACAAATGTGTAACGTGTTTTTGAAAACTCGTGTAAGTTGCTAAAACTGAAAATCATAAACGAGAGAGAGAGAGAGTTAACACAACAATTTTTATACTGATTTACCCCAAACCGTGGGTTACGTCCAGTCCTCAGATGTCTTTATGAGATTTCACTATATCTCGAACTTTTACAAGTATT
>JANKOE010000008.1:63621183-63633971 GCA_026284465.1 Erythroxylum citrifolium | reverse complement strand
TAATAATTCTACCTTTAGTGACCAATTTTAAATGGTTGTTAATAATGCATTTTTAACGACCAACGTAATAACTTGTCACTGAGCACTTTTAGTAACAACCCTATAGTGACCACCTGTGACCAACCCGATTTTGGTTACTATAACTTTTAACGATCATTTTCTTACTTTTAGCAACCATTAATAATAATTACTGAAACTAATTTTTCTTGTAGTGGTGGTTAGTTAAGTTATTTCATTTTCAATGTGCTCAAACTTATTGCTTTGGAATTATAGATTGGATAAGCTAAGAGGCTACAAAATTACGAGAATATCATCCTTAGGTTGGCTTTCAATTGTGTATTTTTATGCAATTTGAATCAAAAGGAATTATAGGATCTTCTAAGAACACCAAAAACGCTGTCCCAACATTCTGTCAAGGACCTTTGTCATGGATTAAGGAGTTTCTACTAGTGATGGCAAAGAAGGAAACGTTCAGCCACTCATGGAATCGGGGCTAGAGACTTTTGTACGTATTCTCTACCTCCAAACTCTGTGTAGCCAGAGTAGCTTGCTTAGAAGATTTCCATGTCAAATTTTATTTAGCTTTGTATTGCTATCAGCTCCTACATCAGGCTTGGATTAGTTTGCTTCCATTTACATTTGCTTAACTGTATCTTAGGTATTGTATTTTAGCCATCTTCTCTGGACAATTTCCTATACATTGGAAAGAGCGTAATTCTTTTACTTTCCAAAAAAAGCAAAAAAAAAAAAAGATTTGTGCAATTAATTTTTGATGTCAAAAAGAGTCAAGTATGGCAGATAAATTAAAATCTATTGCACAAATATTAAAAAGAGAAGCACAACGGATCCACCCTTGAAGTTACGTTAAAAAAGCTCACGCGGGGTGGACCAATTGGTTTAGGTTCCTCACTTAAGACTCTCCCCTAAAAGGAGGTCTTGAGTTCGAGTCACGCTAAAGGAGGGGAAATGACAAGTTCCTATTGATGATCCTCTAGCCCCCTGGGCACAACTCTTTGATCGGATCAATTACGGACGCCTCGCTTCTAGCGGCAGTGTGAGAGTTAGAGCTACTAGGAAACCTGGGGGCTGATGGGAACCTGATGCTGAGCAGGGGAAAGCCAGTGATCAATTATCAGCTGAATAATCAAGTATGTGAAGACTTCTTGTGCGCAGAAGTGTACAGGCTATGTAGGAACCTGAGGGATCTTAAAATTCTAGATTTACATCCTTTAGACTTTTAGGATGGGGTCGTAAGGGATTATGATTAGTCTGGCTAAACCGGGATACCAAATGTAATATAAAAAAAAAGCTCACAGAAGGTAATGCAACATAATGAGCTGCTTTCACTTACATCCACACAAATGAAGCCCCCTAACTATGCTAACACAATCATCTTGTCATTTCCTTCCTTAACTAATCAAGATCGTACTAATCTTAACTGATAAAAGATACTCTTTTGTAAAAACTGAAAAAAAAAAGATTGCATACAATAATGACTATTTTTACCCTTATAAAGCTAGGAGCTTGTGCAGGTAATACTTTCACTTTTTCAAAAAAATCGCACAATCCAAACAAGTTTCACAATTATAAATTGATCACAATGATAACTAGGAACTTTTCGTTGAAAAAGAAAACATACGATTTTACATACAAACCAGAAACCTAAGTGGTAAAAGTAAACGACAATCACCAATATTTGGATCATCACCACCCATAAACCACTTGGGTGTATCTATCCTTGAGCCACCTGAAGCTCTTCCTGAAAGTTCCCTTCACTTTGGCTTCAACACTGTACATTTTGTAGCTAGCGACCCTCTTTTTCCTTTGGAATTCAGGATCTGCAAAGCTCCAGGACTTGGCATAAGCAGACCCAGAAGTGCTCTTTCCTTTCTTGAGCTTAAAGTTCCTGTTGCTGCTGGTGCCACGGTTTGTGTTAGTCACCTGAACCTGAGAATAGGAGGCACTGTAAGACCTGAGCTCATAGGAATACGGGAGTGGTTTTGGGGGACCATTGTAGCTCTCCATGTGCATCATATCACCAGTCGCATATCCGTATGACTTATAATAACATGATCGTGATCTATTGTTGTCTTCCATGGGCAAATTCTAGCCTGGTGGATGTATCGGAGAGAATAACGAAGGGTTAGTTTTTGTTAGTTGAGACTCAATTTGATCCTGACAATGGAGGAATCAAGGGAAAACATTATTAAGTGGCGGGGTCCAAATACGTGAAAATTGGGTCGACTACTTTGACTTCCAGTGGTGTCCTTGTCTCCTTTTTTCTTCCAATTTGTTTTTCATTTTTCTGGAATTTTCTTGCTCGGCTAACAAATTGGGAAGTGTTTTTGAATGCCTATCGTTTACGTTGGAATTAAACCCAACGTTAGTAAGATTACCCTTTGGTACTCGTTAGCATCGACTTTATATCGATTTGCTGCATTGATGAGATCCAAAGTAAACTTTTTAAATGAAATAATGCTAAAATAAAATAGGGAATTAAAAAAAAAACTCAAACTTTTATTAATTTTTTAATTACAGTCCAAACTTTAAAAGTAGCAATAAAATATTCAAACTTTCATTTTTTTTTTCAATTCTAATCTGACGTTAGTATTACCGTGAGATCTCTCCACAACAACATTAGCCATGATCAGTTGGAACATCTTTCAATTAAATAATAAAAATCTTAATCTCCATCTTTTAAACCCAAACCATTAGTGGTTGATTTTGGAACATACATTCAAGCATAGGAACGGAGGATGCAACAAGCATGGGTGTAGTCATGTCAAGTTCATTCGCTGCTCAAGCTGAGGCAAATGTTATCCCAAGGCACTTCCACATTCTTCTAATTTTCTTGTTAAAAATTGTACCAAAGAACTGGAGTGGAGTGCGATGGAATTTAGAGATGGAGTTGCGTTTCTTCTATATTTTCCACTTCTTCTATGTTTTGCGCTTCTTCTATATTTCGCGCTTTTTTTATACGTTTATTTAATAGAGTCATTAATTTTAAACGTTTATAAATAATAAGACGAGTGAAATGTAGGAAATTTGCAATAATGAGAACTTAGAGGTGGTAATTTTCAATGCACAGATAAGCTACCGTCAACAAATGTACAAAGAATGTCTTAAAGTGAACTGATAGATCAGCTAGACTTATGTCTGTCTTTCCGACCAATTCTCATTTAACGCGCAAACTAGTCAAAGAAGGCGGTATAAGTAACGTGAATTTCACTCAAACATAGCCCATACGTTCTAATCGATACAACTCTCCCAGCAAATCCACAGGTGCTCATCTCCAAATTCCAAGTATAACGCGCCTTTTTCTTTTTCTTTTTTTTTTGTCATTTTTCAGGCCATAGAAAGCTACTGGTCATTCAAGTGTACCAAGGCCAACTTCTAAATTCCAGTAAACATGTTTGGTCTTGAGTTGACAATTCACGAAGGGAGATTAAACTACATTGCATTTCTTTTTCAAAATTTTATTATTTTTATTAATATTTATAGAAGTAATGACCCATTTATCAAGAGTTTGTGGCTTCGTATAAACCCAAGAAGAATATTTTGGTGACCGTGAACATTTAATGTTTATCATTCATAATCTTCTATGACAGACCATTATGATTACATAGCTTACTATTTTAATAGCATGGTTTTTTTTATAAGTAATAGATTCTTAAAATACCAATTTTTTGAGATTTTTTCAATTTAGTACTCAAGTTTTTAATATCTTCAATTAAATAACCAACCTTTTATATTCTTAATAACTCACTTCAAAATATTAATTAGGTCTGCTAGCATTTTATTAATTTTGACTAACAAATTCATTTTTGTCCATGACATATAAGCATCAAAGTAGAAAATTAATTGCTAATGAATCATCCACGTGAACTAAACACCTAAACTAATGTGTGAAAGAGGTTATAAGTTAAGTATTTTAGTCTACTTGGATGATTTGTTGAGAATTAATTTTCTACAAGGATGCCTACATGTTATAAATGAATGAGAAGAACATAAATGAATGAGAAGGAAAGGGATGAGATTAGGACTAAATGCAACAAAACATTCCTACATTAACTTTTTAACTAGACACTGACTTTATTTAGCCTCCCTAAAGGTTGAAGGGGGGCTCTAAAGCTCTTGGAAAATATGGGAAAACATTTACTCAATTCCCATATTTTCCAAAACTATATAATTATAAGAAAATGTGAGTGACTTTCAAAAATCATAGCAAGATGTCAACATTCTAAGTTTTTACTCATGATCAATCAACATTCATCATTTTCAAAAACTGAGCAATCTAATGGTAGACTCGGAAAATGTTTAACTAAAATATATCCACGGGTACACTCAACATCATTCATGATCATAACAATTCATAACTTTGCATATCATTTCATTTCTCTACCACTAATGTTCACATGCAAAATTACGAAACAAAGGACCTTTTTAGGGTTGTAATGTGGGCAAAGGTGAGGTGAGATGTATTTGGGTCAAGTAGTATGAAAGTCATCAAAACTAGTGAAACAAAGCAACACTCTTCAAAAACTAGGTACCGTCAGCTATGACGAATGTAACATTTATATTTCACAACCCCATTCAGCTCTCATACACAAACCACATGAAGCACATACCAATCCAAATGAATCATTCATACAATTTATGCCAACAATACATTGAAATCACAATAGTGAACTTTCCAAGCCAACATCTACCTCATATTCAACATATTCAAATAACACGTTCATTACAACTCTAGGAAGATGCATTGACCATAAATAACTTTTCAACACATATACGATTCCTCCTTGATACATTTATTTTTTTCATTCTTTCATTCTTTCTTTTTCATTTTCTTTTCCTATCTTTTCTCTTTTCTTTCTTTTTTTCCTTATAAAAATTAAAATAAACTACAACAGTGTGGGAATTTCAATGATAAAACATAACAAAACATCCCAATATTAACCAACCCACACATATGTACACCCCCACATTTACACTTTTGTACATCCACAAACGCACCAATCACAAATGTTCCACTAGCTTTATGGCTTGGGTAGGACATTTGGTTAAGTATAAAGCATGTAATATGGTTGATACAAAAAGAAAGGCTAAAGCTCAAAGGGGTTTACCAAGGAAAAAATCATGTCAATAAGAGTTTATGAAAAATAAAGAATGCCTAATCATATCCATGTTAATGCATATGACAAAAATGTGGTCTCGAATAGAAATTCAATGCAAAATCAGGATGTACAAGTAATAAAGATCACACATTATCAAAAGGCAATAAGACTAATATGAATGTGTCAGTCAAATAAGGCTCAAAATCTTATTGGCTTTGTTTACCATTAGTCACTAGTCTTTTAAAGATAATGCATATCGACCAATCACAAGAGTAAAAGTACATGCTAAAGTTGCTATGAAATTCTCTAGTCAATTCACACTCTAATCATGATTATATAATCCTAGAAGCAATAGAAAACAAGCAAATGTTTGATTCATTTTATTCTTTCTCTCGCTTTGGTTGAAAACTTAAAAACAAGTAAAAAAACAAATTCAAAAACACACATGCATATAACAAGTAATGTGAAAATGTAAACGAAAAGAAGTTTAATTCTCTTGGGTTGCCTCCCTAAAAGCCCCTTTGTTTAAGGTGGCTAACTCGACTCCTTCTCCACACGTGACAAAATTGTGATCATCAGATGTCACATGCAGTTCCTCCACTTGAGGTAGTTCCGAATAGAGCCTTAGTTGATCATCATCCTCATTTACCGTCTTCCCTATCCTCAGATTCTCAATCCCGACTGAGTCCATATACTCTAAAAATATTTCGAATGTTTCTTCATCTTTTTCTTCATCATTTAATTTCTCCAATCTGTTATGTAAAGGTAAAGAGTTAGTCTAAAAAATAATCGTGGACTCAAAACTTACCTCTAAGCTAAAAGATGTGTCCTTTTTGGCTTCGAGCTCCTTCTCCACTTCTTTGACACAAGCAATTCGTTGAGGGTTGACTTCAAAATTCTCAAGCTCCTCATCATTTTGTAAAGTTTCCGAACAAACGTTAATTGGGTACACCTCAGGTTGATACGGTTGCTCCTCTTTGCTTTGCAATTCTAGGCGATTGAGGCTTATTGCCATCTGGCCCATTTGGTATTCCATGCTCTGTTGGCTTACTTTTATCTCTTGTCAGAATTGTTGCAACTACTATTACATATCCTGTTGAAATTGTAAATTGTTAGTAGCAAGATTCTTAACAAGTCCTTCTAAAGATGCACCTAAATCGTGTTGGCTCTTCGAATCTTGGGCGCTAGACCATGTGTTTTTTAGAAATTGCCCTCCAACCTTTTGGAATTGTAGAGTATTCTGCTCCAATTGCAAAGTACTAACGTTCACAATATTAATCAACTCTTCTAGAGATGGACCGGAGTCGTGATAGGAAGCTTCTGGTCTTTATGAGAATTGTTGTGCATCCTACAAACTATCATAGAAGTAATTCTGATGATTATCCCATCCATAACAAAAGTTAGGTTGATCAATCCAAACATTGTTATAGGATTGAGAATATGAGTTATAAAAGAAATTACTTCTGTCCATATCGATTTTTTAAACACGAAACAAAAATGAAAATATCACAAAATAATAGAAAAATTAATTACGAACAAATATATACAAAACACCAATTTAACCGTGCTTCGTTACGCTAGTCAAAATAAAATGACCTACTACTATAGCAGTGGTGAGTCTAGGTCAATCTCACAGAGAGTATGTGTAAAGTTTATGAAATGAAATTAACTGGTGTTTAGGTTTAATGGGGGGTTTTGGATTTTTGAAAGAAGGAAATAAAATGAAACTAACTAATAAAAACAAATTAAAGAAAACATACAAAAAATGATAAAAAGTGGGGAATTCAGTAGGGACCTGATTCTTTGGTTCAATCTCGACCTACACCCTAATTAAGCATATTTCATTAATTTGTTGTTCTCAAACCTCTCCTAGCAACTATTAATCGTGAGTTAATAATTAACCCGAGCTTTCCCTTAGGTTTTGTTTAATCAAGATACGATCGTTAATTAAATCTAACTACCGAATAACCTAGGATACGATCTCTAGATTTAATTAGGCAGTAGCATTATGAATTAGGAAAATCGATTAATAAAGGAAACAACCACATACGATGCGTCATTTAATCTAAGTCATGTCATCCCTAATGATTACGAATTATTAGTCACTATATATGAATTTCAGCATAACAATTACAGATTATATCGAAATTCTAGCAATGGGTGTCCAATTAAACGATTCAATGAACGCATTAAAATCATCTTGTCACAATACCCAATAGGTCATACACAAATAACCGAACAATAATGAAAATCTGATTATCCATAAACAATACCAAAATCAATTAACATAGGATAACACAATCAATTTCTAATGAGAGAAAGGAACAACAAAATAATTAAAAAATACTTAACCCAGATCGTCGGCATTGATGTCGCCTCGAAATGGCGTCAAGACGTCTAGCCTTTCATGGATCTTTCCTAAAAAAATGGTTCACCCCCCATATTGCAGCCCCACTGAATACCCTTTCGATTCTCCTTCACTGCCCTCTTAGGCAGCCCTCTTAGGCAGCCCTCTCTACTATTCACTATTCATCGATGAGACAATTAAGTATAGTGGTCCAAGGCTTTATTCACTACTCTCTCGCACTCTCTTCTATTGCTTCACCTCTCCACTGTGCCCTACCCTCACTGTTGCTTGGTGGGACAAATAAAGATTGAGGATTTTTGGTTCCACTTACTACTTATGCTTAAAGCCTTCACGCCAGCTCTCTACCGCTATTAAACGCTGCGTTTAATGCAGCTGTCTGCGTTACGTAGACGCGTTGTGTGTTTAACGCACAACGTTTGTGTTGTGCGTGAAAATGCATAAGATCTGCGTTGTGCGTAGGCGCTGTCTGCGTTTTGCCTACTCCTTGGTTCAGCATTTTCTTCATTTGCACTGTCGTTTTATCTCTTTTCCATCTGCTTGCTTTTGAATTTTTCTTCTTCTTTGTGTTTCATTTTTCTTGTCTTTTAATTTTCGTCTTCTTGCTCCATGAAGACAAGTAAAAATTGATATTCAGAAAATAACCCAAATGTAGTACTTTCGACTCACTTTAATTTATTTGCTTCCAAATTGTACCTAAAATCATATATGAATTAAAATGAGTATCTTAAGCCTTTTCATGTTATTAATTGCGAAGTATAAATGGTTTAATATATCAACAATTAAACACATATCAGCACCCTTTCATGAGAATGATTGACTAAGAAGAAATAAGGTAGGCTAAGAATGTAATAAAAATGTTAAATAAAATTACTATTTTGTTAGTCCTTTTAAAGAAAATTGGTTAAGAAAAGAGCTAGTAGTCAGTTGAAATTTGTGATATAGTTGAGTAATTGAGGGCATTCATGACAAAATGTTTGTCTTTACGTCAAAAGGCTAAAATGATACTCTAACCAAGTTAAATAAAAAATGTATCCTAGTTGAGTAATCGGGGGATATTCATGACAAAATGTTTGCCATCGCATTAAAAGACTAGGTTATCATTAAAGAAAATCTAAAAAAATGGTGCTTATAATAAATTAAACCTATTAATCTTTTAAAAATAACAAGAATTTTCATGAAAGGTTATTTAGTGATAGTTTACCTTTTCAATTGATCAACAATAATAAATGTATGCTTATAAGTGTCGTAAGTGCATGAATAGCATGCTAATATTCTGATTGATATGTATATTCACATCAAAGCAGTTAAACATAAAAGGAATAAGTTAGTATATTGGCACATTTTGAGTGATCGATGTTTAAAATTAAGTTAATTCCATGAGAATTGATGCCATTGTACCATTATTACATGTTGTATTGTGTTTATGTGTTCTTTTAATGTTTTGTTTGTGTTTGTTTAAGTGTGGGGATATTGATAGGTGTAGATCATTGTATATTTTTATAGGTGTTTAAGTGTATTTTTAGGTGTTTTCTTAGATGATTATCATATGTATAGGCTTAGAATTATGTTCTTATTAATGTTTGTATGTTTTGTAACTGTTTGATTGGTTTAAAGTACGAATTTGATCTTAATTTTATGTTTCAAGAGGTGTTCGTGAGTGAATAGACATAGGAATGTGAAAAAAGATAAGATATTGGATGCATGCAAGCATGTCATGATCATGAAAGTCTTATGATTGCGATAGGAAAAGAATGAGTTACATGCATGGAGCTTCTATCACGTTTGTGACACCATGCACGATCGTGACAAAGAGGGATAATCCATACAATTCATAATCATGAAACCCTCATGATCTTGACAAAATTAAGTCTATTTTTGAAGCGTTGAGTCTATTTTTGGAACAAAATTAAGTGAAAAAACCTTTAAAACAATCATAGAAGCCTCAAGCACTATAAAAGTACAAGTAAAACACCAAAAAAAGTAGTAACCACCATATCAAAAGAAGATCAAAAGGAGACATCAAGAGAGCTTCAGAAAATTCCAAATTTTTGGATCAACAATAGTTTTTAATCCTTTTCCATTTATTTATTTCATTTTTAATGTTTATTTAGATTTTTAATATGTTTAACATAATTATAGGTTTTTAAATCTATATTAGGGATTATTCTTGAATTTTTGTTGAACTTTATTCTTGTTGAATCCAATAAATCTATGAATGTTTTTTATAATTGTTTTATTTATACTTGATAATAAATCGAGAGTGTAAATCAGAGTTGGTAACTTAATATACTTGCAATTATCTGATTAATTAACAATTGAATAGTGATCTTGATTGTGAAATTAATTATCCTTAGGATTACTTCAAGTATAATTGAATAGTTCATAGTAGTTTTATAAATCGAGAGATTACAATTCTATGAGTATCAAATTCAATTATGGTTACTTGATTAGATCTCGAGAGAGGGTAATCAAAAGTTTAGGATATCTAGGATCGAGCATAAATTGAATCAACTATATAAAGGGAAAACAAAACAAGGATTGAATAATTCCTAAGTCTCAAACTTTGATCAAACTTATTTCATTGGAAGCTCAATTCTTTACTTGTTTCGTTTTATTATTTGTTTTAATTTTAATTATTTATTTTAATTCAAATTAATCCTTAGTACCTTAGACAAAGTTCTATTCAAGTTTTTAGTTGTTTATTAATCTTTGTGGGAACAATATCTTTGAGACTACAAGATACGATCCGTATGATTGCAGTATTAAAAGTTTTATAATATAAAACTTATCGACAAGCATAAACACTATTGTCCATATTACGAAATTGATTAGCTCTCATGCATCTTGCATAAATCATACTTGAGCATTAAGAACAATGGACAAATTTAATATCAAGTAAAAGGAATATCCATATATATATATGTATAATTTTACTTAAGCATAAAATCTCATAGTTACAAAAGTCACTACATATACAAAAGTTACTTCACCACATATGTCATTACTCCCCCTAAATCTAATATCATTAAAAGACTCTCCCCTTTCTAAAACATTAAAAAATAAGTTAATTGAAGGAGAAAATCAAGACTAAATCAAATTATATAGGTATTAATATTGTGCATCGTGATGTCTAAAAAGATGTCGGGTAAACCTTTCAACATGTTTAGCTAAAACTCAATAGCTATTAGAAAAGCATCAGGTAGAGACTTATAATGTGGTCACGAGGCAGTGGCCTCACCATCTATAGAGAACTTGATAGTGTGAGTAAGGAGAGGCTCATTAAGACCAACCTCATATGTAACATCCCATCACTAGTGGGAAGGGTAGAATGGTAAATGTAAGTGACTAATGAGAGTTAGAGATGCATTTCCATGTTCATGCGTAATATGCAATATACTTATATATAATTGTTGCACATGAAAATAATTGTACATGCATTCATGAATAATTCCGGGTATAATTGGATTGATTTGTGAAATTTTGAGAATTATGAATGTTTTTACATTGAAAGTTTTATGGGTTAGTGGAATTGTGATATTTTTTAATTGTGGTGAAATTAGAAATAAATTTTGGGAATTATAGAAAATATGAAAAATAAATTAAAAGAAGCTTTGGAGATAGTTGGATTGTAAAGATGAAAGTTAAGATAGTTAGTTTCAAAAGAAACTAAGTTAGAGCTTAAGTATTGGGAAAGTGACAAGTGTCACCTAGGCTTTTGTAGTCTTGCTAGAAGTAGGTTACTTTTCTTTGAGAGTTGACAGGTTAAGTCTTGTCTAAGTTCCTTCTTCCCATTCATAAAGTGTACACTTTCAAAGAGATTTTTATGCTCTTCCTTTCCCTCACCAAACCCACTTTGCTGTTTGTTTCCTCTACACTAAGAAAAACCAGAAGCTGGTCATTATACTCAATGAAGTGCGTAAATTGTGTGGAGTTTAGGGCTTGAAGAGTTCGGAGTTTTCAGCAGGTAAGTTACTGTCATCTGCATAAGAAATGGCATTTACATGTTTTTTTTTAAATATTGTGCTGTTGGGGAATGAGAAATCTGGCTATATGAAAATTTAGTGTTTGAAAGATTATGAGTGTTTAGGGTGTCGTAAAATATTGAAAGGTTGAAAATCTAGAAAAGGTTCCCTGAGTATGCTTCGGTATGTTAGCTATAAATTTTTCTATAGTGATCCAAACGAGTGATTCTTCATTCGGAGTAAACTAAGAACGTATGGCCACATTTCTTATGCATACATTGAATTTTAGTTCTGTCTCTAAGAGTCTCAAAATTTCATGAAGTTAAGAGTTTGGTGCAGTACGTTGGTGTATGAATGAGAAGTTTATCGTCAGACTTTAGGGGCAAATTTAGGATTTATATAGAGAGATTTTGGCCAAGGTTCCTTCTGGAAAATTGTAGATCTTTCTTTTATCTTTCCAACGGTATATAGTATAAAAAATTTGGACATCAGAGTCAAAAGTTATGATTCTTACAAGTGGATACATTTAGGGAAAGAATGAGACGGAAGAAAAATAGACGATAGAAAAGTCAACGATAGAAAAGTGAAAGATCGAAAAGTGAACGATATAAAAGTGAACAATAGAAAAGTTAACCATGAAAAAGTGAACGATCGCAAAAGTGAACGATAGAAAAGTGAACGGAAGAAAAGTGAACGATAGAAAAGTGAACGATATAAAAGTAGATGGAAGAAAAGTGAGATGATATAGAGGTAAGACGATAGAATTGGCCTTCTAGGTCTTCATGAAAGTTGTAGGTTTCGAATTCCTCTTTCTAATAGTTCAAAAACAAAGTTAATCCGACATCTGTAGTGAGAGTTATGGCAATTGCACCAAGGTATGTACAATACAAGTAAAGAGATGAACATGTTAGATTCTTTCGACCATAACTTCTTCTCTAGACCTCCAAATAACTTGGTTCTTGAACCATTAGATTCGTAAGACATTGATTTACATCTCCTCCAAGGATCATAGCTATCTGAAATGAATGGAGAAACTTTGAGTGAAAAGAATGGGTCGGGTACAATGAGCGTGTTCCTAAAGGATATGAACTGGTGTTAACCCACCAAGCTTACTTTAGTATTCCGATGATTTCTGGAGTTCTACTGATCCAAATGAGATTAGAACTGTGTCGGATAATACCCGGGGTTAACATGAACATGCATTATACATACGTCATTTCATGCATGTGCATTATTGAATACTTATGTTTGTGCAATTTGTGATATTGTGTACATTATTTGTTATAGAGGAGCAACTGGAACGTCAATCTCCAGACCAAAGTGTTGCTGATCCGTTGAGAA
>JANKOE010000008.1:63590185-63602584 GCA_026284465.1 Erythroxylum citrifolium | reverse complement strand
TAATTCTGATGATTATTCCATCCATAACAAAAGTTAGGTTGATCAGTCCAAACATTGTTATAGGATTGAGAATATGAGTTATAAAAGAAATTACTTTAGTCTATATCGATTTTTTTAAAACACAAAACAAAAAATGAAAAGGTCACAAAATAACAAAATGAAATCAGTTACGAAAAAATATATACAAAACATCAATTAAATCACAAACAAAAACTAAAACACCACACCCCCTGGCAATGGTGTCAAAATTGACCGCGCGTCATTATGTTAGTTAAAATAAAATAACTAGATCTACTACTATATATAGTAGTGGTAAGTCTAGGTCGATCCCACAGAATGTGTGTGTAAAGTTTATGAAATGAAATTAATAAAATAAAATAAAGCTAACTAATAAAAACAAATTAAAAAAACGTGTGTCATTTAACCTAGGTCATGTTATCTCTAATAATTACGAATCATTAGTCGCTAAACATGAATTTTAACATAACAATTACGGATTATATCGAAATTCTAGCAATGGGTTTGTAATTAATGATTCAATGACTGTATTAAAATAATCATCACACAATACCCAATGAGTTCATACATAAATAACCGAACAATAATGAAAATCCGATTATCCATACACAAAACCCATATCAATATGCCTAGGATAATACAATCAATTTCTAATGAGAGAAAGAAACAACAAAATAATTAAAAAATACTTAACCTGAGTCGTCGGCGTCGATGTTGCCTCCGAATCGGCATTGGGATGTCTAGCCCTTCGTGAGTCTTTTCCAAAAAAATGCTTCAGCCCCCATGTTGTAGCCCCATCGATCTCTTTTGTCCTTCACTGCCCGAGCTTCTTATTCCTCTCTACTATTCATCGTTGTGATGATTTAATGTTGGAGTTATCGGTCCACCATTCACTCCAAACCCTTCCAGATCTTACAAGCTCCTTATTTACGCTATAGCTTGATGGGACAATTTAAGTTGGGCTTTCGGTCCACCCTACTGTTCACGTCCCACCTCGCTACCCTGCAGCCCTCTTGTCTTCGTTGTCGCCAACTTTCTTCTGCTGGGTCATGACTCCTTAAAACCCACACCATCCACGTCTTTATTGCTGCTTCTTACTCTGTCTACATTTTGTTGGCCAAACGACGACGTTTCTTCTTTGCCAAACGTCCTCCAGCTATTGCGTGTTGGTCCATCTGCTGCCATTTTGGTCTTCATATTTTCCCAGTTGCTTCTCATGTCATTTTGTTTGGTTCTTTGGTGTCATTTAGCTGCTTGCTTGGCTGCTCATTTTCTTGGCTACCTTTGTTTTATCAACCATTAATTTATGTAATTGCATGCAAAAACCTGCAATCACGTACTCCTTTATTTTTTAGCTATATGCCCCTTTGTTGATTGTCCATTAATTAAATTCATATATTACATGTCCATGCACACCATTAAATTCATGATCAGTCATGCAAAAATACACACTGTGAATGTTGATTTCTAGCAGCCCTCTTCCATGAGTTTTACGTTTTATCTTATCTTCTCTTGCTCCAATATTTATCATTTTTGTTCGACAAAGACAAGTGAATATGAATCCTCATAAAACAACCAAAATATAGAGCTTTCGACTCACTTTAACTTCTGTGCTTTTGAATTGTACCTAAAATAATATATGAATTAAAGTGAGTATCTTAAGCATTTTCATATCATTAATCGCTAAGTGTAAATGATTAAATGTGTCAACAATTAAACACATATCACCGTTTCATAATTCATCATGTAATATTCACTTGAAGTCATAAAATATGTATTGACATGCATACTACACACATATGAGCAATAAATATGCATACAAATCATCTATGCATGTAACGCCCCTTACCTTAGGGTACATACCGGGACGTCCTGAGGACATTCCAGTATATAACCTATGATAATGGCGTGCTACGATTAATCATTTCATTTACTTAACATGGCATCATATATCTTTATTCTCTTATGAAGGTCATTAAGATAGTCACAATATTTTAAAACCTAAAATTTCCCCATTTCATTTCACAAAATTCAGAGCTCTACAATCTGTCATTCAACATTCCTTACATGTACGTCATCATAGCCTAATGCAAAAGTGCTACATGAAAGAGGAAATACACAAAATTTATCTAATCTGTCCAAAACCCAACTCACCGACCTTTGAGCCATGACTTTGCTTCCCAATCACAAGTCTACACTGCTTATAGCGTCTTTCAGTAGCTAAAGTTGTCTCTCAATCCTGAAAAGTCAACGTTGCAATTTTGGTGAGTTTTACGAACTCAATGAGGTAACCATCATCAATAGCTCACTCAATTCATGCATCACATCAATACATATAACATATATTTCACATCTTTTTGCATATTCATAAAATATCACTTTTAGAACAATCATCATAATTATTTCATTTTTGTAAATTTCACATATCAAGTATAAATGCAATTCACGTGAGACTTACTTTCATTTATTATTGTCGTTATGACCAAGTGCCTTTTTACTAGCTCATATCCCTTAGTGGATACCGAGCTGTGTTAGATAATTCCCATATCCTTAGTGGATACCGAGTACATTCACAACCGAGCCTGAGGCTTTAATCACAATTTGGATTTAAGCTCTTTTTCACTGGTGACTCCGGTCATAACTTCCTTTATCTTATATGCATTCCTGTATTGAAATGCTTCACATATCATTTTTTGAATCACTCACATGCTTGCACATTCACATTCAGATCACAATTTTCATTGAACCCCAGGTTCGGCATTCAACATCATTGTTGAGTAACATTTATTCCATCACATTCACATACAAGCAACACTTCCTATACATTCTTGAATAATAACTACTCAAACATTTTATTGTCCAAAATCAACACTCAAATCGCATTTATAAAATAACTCAAAACATAATTTAAGAAAACAAGTAATTAAGTGAGACCGTCTAGGTTACTCACAAGTCACTCCCGAAGCTAGTGCCTATAAGTTCCAGCAACAATTGGAGGTTGATGTTCCTGTTGCTCCTTTATATCACAAAATATATACATATCACAATTTGGCACAATTGTAAGTGTTTGAGAATGCACATGTATGTATATGAAATATGCACAATGCATGTTCATAACAATCCCGAGTATTTATCCAATAGTTTCATCACAAAATCAATCCCATATTAAAACTCACCTAAGTATAATTTATACTTAGGTTTATACCTCAATGAAACCATTAAATCATAATTCATAACTCATTGAATCAGTTTCAATTTTTTTTCCAAAAATTGGATTTCAGGTCTACTATTCTTGATCATTTAGACCATGAAAATGAAGTAATTTGGCAATACTCTCTTTTAGAAAATTGTTCTCCTATCTCTTAAGTTTGTAAAGACATTGAGATCGTTCAATTTGATTTAGTAATCTGAAAGGATTAACAACTCTAAAGGATTAACACCATTTTTGTTTCATAAAATAACAACTCTAAAGGATTATTAAGATACTCACTTGATAAAACCCCAACTTCGTCAAAACCTCAAGAAGCCCTAGTTTTTATGTAACTTACGTAATACCACTTTAGGGGTTGGCAAGCTTCGGTATTTCTTATTGCAAAGAGAGGGAAACCGAAGTTGGGAGTAGAAATGAACAAATAAAAACAAGGTTTAACTTTAGTGGAGTTTTGATGAAAAACTCTGTGTTACAGAAAGAAACAACTTTGGAGAAGAAAGCTATGAGAGAAATGAAGACAAGAACAGTAACTTGTTTTTCAAGGTTAAGAAAATTTAACTTAAAACTTGGACACTTGTCCACTTTTGAAGACATTAGCTAATTTCCCCAAACTAACTAGTTCTATTTGAACTAGTTTCATTAACTCCCATCCTTTCATTACAATTTTCTCCAAAATTTTCAATATCTTATTACAAATTTTAACTCATCTCCGAAATTTTCAAAGTCATTTTTAACAATTCTCCAATATCATTTGATTCCTATTTCTATTTTCCATATAACAATTCACTTGCCAAGTGGCATTTTTCCTAGTACAATTATATCCCCTTTTTCAGAAATAAATCCTAAAATTCACCAAAGTTCAAAATTAACAGCTACACTCTCCAATTAAATTTCCAATACAACAATTTCACAATTCTTAATAATATCATATCACAATTCAGTTATACCCTGAATTATCCATGAATGCATGTACAATTATTTTCATGTGCAAAAGTTCACTATTCATATGTATGCGTATATCATATAATGGATGAGTATGCAATGCATTTCTAATCTCTCAGTACTCTTTCATATTTACTATTTTAACCTCCCCGCAAGTAATGGGATGTTACAACATGTAAATTGTCTTTAGCAAGCATTATGCTCACTCTTAAATTCCAATATTTAATCACCTAATTCACATATGGTAAGTCCTGTTTCATTTACTTCTATGTGTTTGAAAAGTTTTCATGCATACTGAAAAAGGTTCGAATAAGATACGTTAAATGAAATAAGGCCATGGTCGTGATAGAAGACCCTTCTCTAGGGTCACGATTGTATCTAAAGTGTCACGGTGGTGAAAAAAGAGTTTTCTACTGGGTCACGATCGTGATACCCATGTCATGATCATGACAGAAGATCTAGATGTTGTGTCACGATCATGACACCCCTTATCACGATTGTGATAGACAATCGCCATTCATACCTCTACTTGTTCCGTAATATGCGTATAGAAAACATTTGAACTAGGCTTTGAGGTCTTCTGAACCATATGTCTCTAGTTTCCAAGAACTAAAAATCAAGTCATTTGGAATTCTAAATCATGAGGTATAGACTAAAAATAACAAGTTGTTCCAAAATAAGGGCAGTATTAGGTCACCAATTTTGATCTCAATTTTTATGTCATAAAGTCAAAATCAAGTCAGAATCTCTTCTAGAGATTTCTATTATATGTCTTAAGTTTCATATTCAACTAAAATCACCCCAATATATAGGTTTATAGGCTTAGTATGACCCAAATATTGTGACTGGTTCAAACAGACCTAAGACAGAATTCCACATTACAATACTCTCTTGTTATATCCAACTAATTCCATGCAAGGAAAGACCAAAATAACACCAACACACCATCCCAACAACCATCCCATATCCAAGTCAGTCTTTTTATCCATTAAAACATACACACAAAGAGAAATCAAACAAAGTGTAGTCCCAAACCTTAAAATTAGCCAAATAGTTCTTCTAATGTCTTTCCTTCCCTTCCTCTTTGGTTTTGCTTGACTCATCAACTGGAAACACCACAAATACATATCTTAATCCCAATTCCAACCTTATAATTCTAGTTCTTCGTAAGAAAAGTAAGAAAAGATGAAGATGAAGAGAAAACTACTAACTTTTACCTTGATTTCTGCCTAAGATTAGCTTGATTCCTTATATGAAAAATGATGGGATGTAGAAGATGAAGTGGAGAGAAAATGAGAGAGGAAAAATATGGAATTCAAACCCTAAAATGCCATCCCTCTCTCCTCTCCATGTACCCATTTCATGCACTTTCATGACTTACACGTATGTTTAATTCCTATTGGACACATATGTCTTATTCTTATTGGTCACACATGCTTTAATCTAATTAGTCTATGTGTTGACTTTAGGAAAATTGCACATTAGTCCTTCTTCTTCCTTTAATTCCTACATTGACCTATAATCTCATAAATTAATTTCATTCTCATCCATATCTCACGTCTAAGTATGTATATCCATGCTGAAATGAGCAAATTACCCATTTACCCATGTCCTTTACATTAAGTATCATTATGTCTCTTATTATGCTTAGATGCTCTTAATTCGTTATGTGTACTTCTTAATACACTCTAGGCATGCTATAATACTTCTAAGATGTATGTTGGGAACTTACAAAATCTATATTTTATGTTTGATGCCAACATTGTAAGATGAAATGATTGTATTAAATAAAAAATTATGTATATTATGATTAGTTAAAAATTTTGATATTTTTAATATTCGAGAGATTATGTTGCATTTTTAGATATCAATGTTAATCTATGAGTATAAATCGTTTAATTACATGACTAAAGTAAGTGGATTTTTTTAATCTAACTCTCGTTATAATTTAAGATTATAATTTATATCTATAATCAACTAATTTATAAAATTATGTCATGCACAAATGATTGATTAGAAAAAGGCAATATAATAAAATTAGACCTAATTACCAATTTTAAGAAACTTCAATATCAAACACAAAATATTTAACCAATATTTAAGACTAAATTTTATTGACACCTAATTGGTTTAATTTGAAATTATTTTTTCAATTAGAAGTTTGTAACTCCCATAATGTACTCTCTACATGATATAACACTCTTGGCATACCATTATTTTTACCTCACCTATAAAATTCTCTTAATTTTTATATAAATATTGTTATAGGATTAGCACTTGAACAGATATATATAATAGTTTTTAATACCATATTTCAAAAATATGAAAAATACAAAGAAAGAGAATCAAATTTTATAATGAACTACAGTAATATAATTTAGTGCTTTGCTATTATGATTCTTAATCAAATTATTAAAAGTAAAGTGATCCTAATTTTAAGAAATGAAAATTTTCATTTATTCTCTACCATATACAAGATGATTGCCGGTGTCGCATCTTAATTTTTCAACAATGTGCAGGTTCCTTTCCAAAATATTGAATTACTAAGTCTAAGTTTTATTATTTTGACGTTACTCTTGCGAAACGAACAAATATGACATAGCACATTCTTGTTTACTTTTCAAATTACCAAATTCCGTTTACCCGTTCATCCAAAAAACGCCTTTATGCTTTTGGTAGTAGGGGATGGAAGGGCAGCGGCTCCATGCATAAATCCCGTATATTTATGAGCCTAGATCTTCTGATTAATATTATGATGTCTTATTGTGTCCAATAAATTTCAGTCATTTATTTATGTGAGACCCGTATGGAGTTCACGTGGGTCCCACAAAATAAATGGCTGAGATTTCATGAGACAGAATAAGACAGAATAAAACTGGACAGAAGATCTCGTTTCTATATTTCTTACCCCTAGCTGTAATTTCTTTATGTTAAATAATACAGCTCCTGCTAGCCGACCGTACTCAAACGGATATGCGTTGCACATTAATCTGAGTCCAATATTACTCTGTCTTATTCTGTCTAATAGAATCTCAACAATTTATTTTACAGGACCCACGCGGGATCCACATAAATAAATGATTGAGATTTATTGAACACAATAAGACACCATAATATTAGACTGAGGATCTAGACTCAATAGCCACCCAAAAGTAGGATGATCATTGTCTTGTATCTATCCTTTTTTTTCTATATATACCCGGCCTATGCTAAAACTACAAGCACATCTGCAAATTGCTCGACGAAAATAACAAGAATAAACAAGAAGACATTCGATAAAAAACGAACGCAAAAGCAACTCAAAGAAAGTCACTAGTCCTTTAAAAGCAGCATTTTGTTTCTTTATTTGGTGTTTTGGATCAGAAGGTTCAGTTTTTTCCCCCAAGACTTTTTCTTTTTCTTTTGGCCATTTTGCTCATCTATTTAAGATATCTCTGCCGTCGTTACCACCTCAAATAACATAGATGATGCCGTTCCCTTCACAATCAGACAATTATGGCGGCATAAAATCTTGTCGACAACGGATTATATATATCCAACGTTAAAATGAAAATTTGAGTTCCCTTGATATTGTACTTATCAATATATCCGCCCAAGTTGTCGTCTTTTCAAGTGCTAAGCAAGATCCTTTTCTATAAATTTTAGGTATTAACCGTATGCTGAAAATGAGCAAAGTCAGCCAAGCAAATCATCGTTAAAGAAATATTTTGAGACAACAACATATACATATCATGATTGCTGCTGCGGAGAGCGCCCAGCAGCAATACGCCACGCCATTGCAAGCCCCAGTGCAGCTACGAAAGTCTTGGGCAAAGAACAAGCACTTTTCGCCTAGTTCTTGTGGGGGACTTAATGACTGCATCACTATGGGGTCAATTGTCTCAACAGCCCAGAAACACAACCAGCAGAGACATCAGTCTGTGTCTCAGTTGGAGCAGCAGGTAATTTCTAGCATCTCTAGCTTTCATTATACGCAGTAATAGATGTACTAAGAACGCTCATAGTGGTTTTAATCAAGAGAATATGATCGGGGTCCAGTTCTGGTTTACTTTGAGGATATTAACAGAACTCCTGTTCTTCACCAAATCGATTCAAGTGACACTTCGGTATATTAAGAAATGTTTGTTTTTAATATTTGGGACTTGAAGGTGGCAGATCTCGAAAGGGAACTTCACAAGCAGAAGGAACTACGTGTCGCATTCAGAAAGAGGATGGAGAGGACACAAGACTATCTAAAGTACTGCCTTCAAACCGCACAAGACAATGGACTTCTGGACATCATAACTGGAAACAAAGACCACCTTCAAGAAGAAGCCCTTCTTCCCTCCAATATAATTGGCACCAATACAACCCCAAAGTTTCCAGATTCTGCGCAAAAGGATCCAGACCTTGCGGGCATTGTGCATCAAGCTAAGATGAACGGATGGTACATTGATCCTGTAGAGGTAATCAAAAAATGCTTCACTCGTTTATGTATATGCACATCTACAGACACTCGATCTGTTGACGGTACATAGCATAATCTTGCAAATTGCAACAGATTGAATTGCACGAGAAAATAGCGCAGGGAAGCACGGCAGAGATTTACAAAGCAACTTGGCGAGGTCTTGATGTCGCCGTTAAATGCATATCTTCTGATTATTTCCGTTCAAATGACGGTGGTGTTGCCTACTTCGTCCAGGAAGTCGAAACATTGTCTCGGCAACGGCACAAATTTGTGCTGCGACTAACGGGGGCGTGCCTTGAACCACCTAATTATGCGTGGTTGGTCACGGAGTTCTTGGGAACCACACTCAAGCACTGGTTACATGGATCAGGGGAAAGGCGTAAAGAGAGGTTGGTTCCCGTCCCGCCATTGAAAGACAGGATTGCTAGGGCGTTGGAGATTGCTCAGGCAATGCAATATCTCCATGAACAGAAACCAAAGGTCATTCATCGAGACCTGAAACCCAGTAACATATTTCTCGATGATGCGAATCATGCGATTGTGGCAGATTTCGGGCATGCTAGGTTCTTGAGCGATGAAGAGAAGGCACTTACGGGAGAAACAGGTGTGATTCTCAGCAAAATTCACTAACGCCTGACCCTTTTCTGCAAATTCTTAGCACTATTTGCTGTATAATGAATTGTGGAGGGGCAATTATAATGTCTTTTCTGGCTGGCTTTCAGGAACTTATGTGTACATGGCGCCAGAGGTCATTCGTTGTGAGCCCTATGATGAAAAATGCGATGTCTACAGTTTCGGTGTTATACTCAACGAACTTATAACTGGTGATCATCCATACATTGAAACAGATAGTGGTCCCAGCAAGGTAATCAAATCAAATTTCTTAATGCCTTACTGCTTTTGAAACCAGATCCTCTGTCCAGTTTTATTCTGTCTAATGGAATCTCAATCATTTATTTTGTGAGACCCACGCGGGCCCTATGCGAACCCCACGTAAATAAATGGCTGCACAATATAAGACACCATAATATTGGACAGAGAATCTGGACTCGTTCCTTTTGGCATATCCGAAGCCACGTGTAGTTAATGAATAGACTAAGTGAATTATTAATTCATATTAAAGTAAAGGATAATTGGAAAATTAAATCATCTATATATTTGTTTTGCCAATTAACCTATTTTGGGTTCCAAAACTAGATTGCCATGGAAGTTGCAGAAGGTAACGCGAGGCCACCACTTCCTGAGGACGATGGTAACCAACTTGGTGAACTAATCAATCTGATATGTCTTTCATGGAATCAAGATGCTTCACTTAGACCATCCTTCGCAAGAATCACTTCTTCTCTCAGAGATATTCAGAGGATGTTCATATATAGTTTTTAGATGATCGTTCTATGGCAAGCCAACTTTAGTAGTAGTGCTCAACTCTAAGGAGCTTATTGAAAGTCCTTTCTTGCGATTTATTGCTGTCATTGTCTGCTGTGAAAGTTAAAAGTAAGATTATTAATGCGCCATCATTCATACGATGCACTTTTCTTTTTTAATAGGTCGATTTCGTAAAAGAGAACTTTATTTGAATCTTTTACGACTGAAAAAATTGTGTTATGCATTACAATCTATGTTTTAAAACCCGGATCGTACTGGTCGGTTCGATCGGTCTGACTGGTGACTGGTCGGTGGTCCGGTCTGGGTTATACTTCAAAACCAGTGGTCAATTGATCCAGTTCGAACCGGTCAAAACCAGTCAAAATCGGTCAATTTGACCGGTCGAACCGGTCCGGTCCGACTGGTCCAACCGGTCAGACAATTTTTTTTTTATTTTTTTGTTTTTATTTTTGTATTTTTGTATTTTTAAATATTTTAAATATTAAATATAATTATTGCATAATTATTACGTCACACCAGTTCGACCGATGGCTGAACCGATCGAACCGGTCAAACCGGTGACCAGTAAGGCCACCGGTTCAATGACCGGTCCGAGTTTCAGAACCTTGATTACAATTGTACTAATTTAACTTTTACTCACTGAAAGATGGGTTGTTTCTATGGACGACGTCCATGTTCTCTATATGTTGACTTTACAAAATAATCTTATGCAAATAACTAATTTCAAATTAATATCTTGATATTACACATTGGTTATAATACCCTTTTATATACAGTTTATATTTTGTTTTTTTAAAATATAAAAAATGCATTGAAAAGAAAGAAGTGTTGGTATTCATTGTTCCAAAAACTTGTCAATTATATCCCATTTTTATTACACAATAACGCATAGCAGTTATTCTTGAACAACCAGATATTATTACTCTTTATTATATCCAAACATCCAAAATGTTTCCCGTTTTTATTATTATTCTTTAATACACTAAACCGTCATTTGTTTTTTTTTCCTATATAAGTAGCTTGTCTATCTTGTTTACGATTCACACTTTGTTCTTTTTGCTCTCTCCTACAGTCATGATTCTGCTCATTTTTTCTATATAAGGCACACATCTTCTGTATAAAAAACACCTTTTATACACATATCTTTTTGTCTTTTCTATTATGCCTTTGTTTGCTTTTATTAATTTTTAGAGATAGTTCCTACTCCGCCCTTTGGAGTGCACCGAAACTGGTAGAGAAGGCGTTAACCCTAAGATCGGATCCCGTTATCCTGCTACATCGTAGAGGGGGGATTTCTGACTTAAGGCGGTGATTTTTACGGTGCCTTACATTTCATATAAGTCATTTCAATTTAATTATTATTTTTATTTTCGCTAACAATCTAAATCAAAAATATATTTTGTTGCAGTTGTTTGTTGGAAATTACTGCAATTTTGCTACTGTGTATTTATTTTGGTAGAAGTCATAATAAGGTGTTCTTTTCTTCGTATTGTGATTATTTCGTGTGAGACATTTTTGCTTTTAGATTTAATATGTCATCTGCAAATGAGACCAACGTAGGTTCTGCACTTACTATACCCCATGTAGGTTCATCCCATATCACCATAGCCTCGAAAATTACACCTGACCTAACTAGATTACAGCCTTTTTATGAGAGAAATTTTGAACGATGGTTTGAGAAAATTCTGTTTTACTTCCAATAATACGAAATTGATTATATAATGTTTCAAGAGACTCCTAGTGAAAATACTAACCCTAAGACTACTAAGGATAATCGTACCATTAGGGGAGTGTTACTCAACCATATGATCAACCCTTTGTTTGATATCTACTGCAAGTACAAAATTGGTAAGGAAATTTGGGATGCTTTAGAGGTGAAACATGCGACAGATGATGTCGGTACTAAGAAATGAGCGTGGTTTCTTGTAATCTCTTCTTGTTCTGACACCAAACATGTTGGATCCTGCTTGCGGAACCCAACCTCTTGAACCATAAAACGTATGCGTACTATTGCCCGTCATACAAACGTGAGCATAATCCAAAGAAATCAGGAAGCTTAAAGTCTCATACCATTTCTATATTCCTTTTTCCATAACACATCAAGATTTATCATCTCAAATCAATAACTTCCTCAAATAAACTTAATTCATATCTCCACTCAACATCATCCATACATAATTCATAATTCATTTACAATAAAAGATAAATGTTCACAAACTATACTGGCATTCTAAGCCACAATTACAATAATAATCCAAAATCTCGAAAGACAAAAGTTACAAGAACTAGAAATCCTTAAACGCGACTAAAGCCTTGCATTTTCCAAAACTAACTCAAAATACAACATAAGCAAATTGGAAGTGATGCCTTGACTCTCTTTCACTCCATCTCTTGC
>JANKOE010000008.1:63578909-63590085 GCA_026284465.1 Erythroxylum citrifolium | reverse complement strand
TTAACCATCAATACAAAACACTCAATTTATGCAACATACTTGACAATTCAAAGATGCAATGCACAAACAAATGGCTCAAGAGTTTCGTGGAACAAAACGGCTAAACTGAAGTTTATACCATGAACAAAACGAGCTCGATTTCTCAGGATCACGTGGCCTCAAGCGGGCAGCCGGAATAAGGCTATATGTCGACGTGCACATGACTAACGAAACGTTCCTCTCTCGCCCAAATAGAAGCACATAATCATGCTCAAATCAATTTATTGAATGCTGATACTTTCGAGCTTTTCTATCTATTCATTCATACAAAATGCCATGACATGCTTCAATGGCATAACTTGATCATAATTCATAAATCGTAATGCATTTTCAATATTCACAATACTTCATTTTCAAGCAAGTTAAAATACAATACATATGCATTTTCCATATTCACAACAATTCAAATCCAATCAGTTAAGCATATACAAACATAAGCAAATTCTTTAAATCATCTAAAAGAAATATATAAAGTAATTTAAAACATTTAGTTCTCTTGATTTGGAAAAACTTTAATGGCTCATTATTCAATTATAAAAATGAAACCCACCTGAATTCCTTGCTTGGATACATGCTTAAAAGATGCCTCTCCTCTTGATCCTCTTGCCTTTCTTGATTCCCTTTATCAAATACAAAATTTCCATTCAATAGGAATACAATTTGAGGACCCATATATTGCATATTCACTAAGATAAATTCTGAAAACTCAAACTCTTCCAAAAGTCTAAACTTTCGGGTCAATTTTCCATGATCACTCTGATCAAGTAAATGACAAAATATGATAATATTCTCTTTTATAAAAATGTTCCTCATTGTATTAAGTTTCTAATGACTTCAAAATCATTCAATTTGGTTTAATACTCTAAAATTTATGCCCCAATCATGTTAGGACTATCCTTATGCTGAAACGATATTCTATGCTCAATTTCCACCCAAAACTTGAGATCTATAAATACTGAATTAAAACTTCTTTTCTTCATAAAACTTGTAGCCCTGTGTCTCTAGTTTACAACGAATCAAAAATCACCTCATTTGGACATCTACAGAAAATGTTATGTCCAAAACACCGAAGGGTATCTGTGTAGGAAAATGGGTCCTCGCCGCGGCGAGAATGCCCTCGTCGCGATGTGCGAGTCCAAAATCCTCCCAAAAACCTGTTTTCTTGGCATTTTTTACTTATACACTTCCCATCTTTCAATTATAACCCATCTTAACCCTAAAACATCATTCTTACTTCATTTCTAAGCTCATTCTAACCCAAAATCAATAACAAAAACATCAAAATCTATCCTTGATCATTAACTAAACAATAAAACCTTTACATAAACCATTCCTCAACAACTTCCTACCCACATTCAACCTTGTTTTCACTTCTAATTATCACTAAACATGGTTAATCCAACCAATCAAGAAGGGTTAAAGCTCATACTTACTTGTTAAAGCTTCAAATTCTTCAAAATCTCCAAATCCTAGCTTTCCTCTTCTTTTTCTCTTCTTCTCCTATCTTCCACGATTTCTTCTTCATTTTTAACTAAACAACCCTTTCTTCTTCTTTTTATATCCTTAATGAGTGTCCAATGTCCATTTTGCCCCTTCTAATATAAGCCTTATATCTTTTAACCTTAAGCGACTTGCCCAAAATGCCCTTATGCATTCTTACCACTTTTAATACTTCAATTCAATTAATCTATTGCATAAAAATCCTACTAACCCTGACATAAAATAATGAGCTCCAAAAATTAATCCATCAAATCTCGTAATTCATTTCAATCATGCTCAATTCGACAAGAAAAATTTCGGGGGCTAACAAACTACATGAGTATGAAAATCTAGTTGTTGAAATCCTTGCTGAGGGTATGAACATGTTTGAGTTGCTTCATGCTAATACCTTTATTGAGAAACTACCTGCCTTATTGAATGAGTATAAAAACTAGTTGAGACATAAGAAGAAAAACATGAAGCTTCAGGAGTTGATAGGCCATATAAAGATTAAGGATGCCAACCGTGCATAAGATAAGACCAAAACACTTACCTTTGTCCCTATTGTTAAGGCTCATGTGATGGAACATAGAAATGTTAATAACTTTAAGAAGAATGGTGGATAAAGCAAGTCTTTCAGCAACAAGTAAGGTTAGTTTAAGCACAAAAATATTAATGGTGACTGTTGATGGCACCAAAAGCTAGGCCATCCTACTGCCAACGGTCAAGCTAGAATCAACTGTGAAAAGAAAGGCCAAGGATAGAAATCATGACAGTTCGGGAAAGGAAACTAGACAGGGTACCAACGGGGTAACTAGAAGAGCTTTGGTAAGCCTCAAGTTAATATGGTTGAAGCTGACGATGATGAGGAGATCATTACTACTAAACCTTGCTAGAAATTTGGTCAAGTGGATCGTTGACATAGGAGCCACACGCCACATCTACACCAACAAGGACCTGTTCAAGGAGTTGAATGATGCTGTTGATGGTGAATTCGTATATATGGGCAACTATAGCAGAGTTCCTATCTAAGGAGTTGGCAAAGTCACTCTTAAACTCACTTATGGAAAAGTGTTGGCATTAGAAAATGTTTGTTTGTCCTTGATGTATGTAGAAACTTGATTTCTAGTGCATTGGCAACAAAGTTAGTCTTAAATTGACCTTTGATTATGATAAGCTAGTTCTGACTAAGGATGGGAACTTTGTTGGAAAAGAGTTTTGTAAAGGGGGCTTATTTGTACTTGATGTTGAAATGAATGCATCTACTTCTACTTATATTGTTGAGTCTTTAGACCTATGACACTCTAGACTTGGGCATGTGAATGTGAGGTCAATTAAGAGGATGCGAAGTTTAAACTTGTTACCTAACCAAATCACTAATGAAATGGAAAATGTCAAATTTGTGTTGAGGCTAAACACTTTAAGAAACCTTTTAAATCAGTGACCGAGAGAGAGTAACAATTATTGGACTTTGTGCACACAGACTTGGGTGATTTTAAGAATTGTATGAGTAAAGGAGACATAAGATATTATATTACCTTTATAGATGATTGTTCTAGATTTACTAAGATTTACTTATTGAAAAATAAAAGTGATGCAGAGTACATGTTTATGAAATACAAAGCTGAGGTTGAGAACCAATTGGAAAGGAAAATTAAGAGATTAACTTCTGATCAAAGTGGTGAGTATAGTACTAATTTCCTTGCTAATTTTTCTGAACAAGTTGGCACTATTCATGAGCTTTCAGCCCCTTAGACACCTGAGAAAAATGGAACAACTGAGATAAAAAAATTGAACACTCAAGGATATGATGAATGCAATGTTGATTTCCTCAGGATTACCTGATTTTATATAGGGAGGAGCTATTCTTTCAGCTTGTTATGTTCTAAACAGAGTCCCTCATAAGAAACTAGTTCAAACCCCGTATGAAATTTGGAAAGGCTATCCACCTAACTTGTGTTTTTTAAAAGTGTAGGGGTGTCTTGCTAAGGTTGCTCTACTTGAACATAAGAGGAAGAAAATTAGGCCTAAGACCATCGATTCAATTTTGTGGGATATGCCTCTAATAATGCTGCCTATAGATTTATGGTTAAAGAAGAGGGGTCTAACACTTATAGACCAATTATAGAGTGAAGAGATGCGGTGTTTTTTGAGGATATATTTCTTATAAAAGTGAGTGTACAAGTTCCTAGAGAGTCTATCCCGAGTTCTTTTACTAATGATGAAGTAGATGAAGAGGAAAAATATTGAACTACGAAGTAGCAAAAGAGCTAGAGTACCCACTAGTTTTGGTTCTGACTTTATTACTTCCTTTATGTTGAAAAAACCTGAGGAGATAGATGACAGTTTTATAGTGACTTATATTATTAAGGAAGATCCTAAAACTTATGAGGAAGCAATGAGATCTGTGGATGCTACATTTTGGAAGGAAGCAATAAGATCTGTGGATGCTACATTTTGGAAGGAAGCAATAAGATCTGTGGATGCTACATTTTGGAAGGAAGCCATAGATAGTGAGTTAGAGTCAATAATGTCTAATAAAACTTAGGTTTTAGTTTATTTACCTCGGCAGTGTAAGCCTTTGAAGTGTAAGTGGATTTTCAAAATTGAGACCTGAAGGAACCATTGAGAGGTTCAAGGGAAGACTTATGATTAAAGGCTTTAAACAAAAAGAAGGATTGGACTTTTTACACTTACTCTTTTGATACTAAAATTACATCTATAAGGATGTTGTTTGCTATTACCTCAGTATTTAAGCTTCATGTGCACTAAATGGATGTTAAGAATGATTTCTTGAATGGTGATCTAAATGAGAAAATTTATATAGTCCAGCTCGAGGGGTTTAAAGTGCTTGGTTAAGAGCAAAAGGTGTGTAAGTTGGTTAAGTCTTTATATGGACTTAAACAAGCTCCCAAACAGTGGCATAAGAAATTTGAAAGTGAGATTTTCAAACATGGTTTCACCTCTTATGATGTTGATTCTTGTATTTATGTGAAATCTGATGACAATGTTTGTGTGATCATAACTCTTTATGTAGATGATATGCTTATTTTTGGTACTAGCTTATCTGTCATTGATACTACTAAGAGTTTGTTAAAGTCATCGTTTAATGTGAAAGATCTTGGACCTGTGGACTTTATTTTGAGAATCAAAGTTGATAACACTAACTCTAGTTTTAGGTTGAATCAAACTCACTATGTTAAGAAAATTTTGAAGAAGTTTAGTTACTATGATGTTGATCCAGTGAAGACTCCCTAAGACGTTAGTGTTGCTTTAAAGAAAAATCTTAGTGACAATGTAAACCAAGCTAAGTATGCTAAAATTCTTAATGGTGTGATGTTCTTAATAAACTATTCTCATCCTAATATTTCATACTACGTGAGTAGACTTAGTAGGTATACTCATAATCCTAGTCAAGAGCATTGGAATACATTGATTCGTTTGTTGAGGTATTTGAAAGGTACTATGCATTATGGATTATCTTTGGTAATCATCCTGCTATATTGGAGGGGTATTCTAATGCTAACTAGGTTATGAAGAGTGATGATATACACTCTACCAGTGGTTATATTTTTAACTTAGCAAGAGCTGCAGTGTCTTAAAAATCATCCAAGCAAATGTGTATTGTGAGATCAACAATAGAGGTTGAGTTTATGGCTTTGGAATTGGCAGGATGGGAAACTGAGTCGCTAAGGAAGATATCCCACTTTAGGAAAACCAATTTCTTCTATGTTCCTTTATTATGATTTGCAGGTTGCCATTCATGTTGCCAAGAACAAGGCATATAATGGCAAAATTCAGATTGAGACATAAATTTGCCTATACTTTAATTAGACATGGTGTAATTTCTCTATACTATGTCAAGTCAGAGAGAAACTTAGCAGATCCATTTACAAAAGCTTTGAGTAGAAAACTAGTTTCAGACCACGCTAAATGGATGAGATTGAGCCCAATTATATAGTAACCTCATGATGGACACCCAACTTGGGAAACCAAGTTCAATGGGTCAAACGAATTTATGTGGTGACTACTTACTTATACATTATTTGTGGAATAATATTGAGATATTCAGTTATTGAATAGTGTCCCTTAGCATGACTTTACTGTGTTTATTGAGGTTGGACTGTTTAATCCTTAATGAGTTTCATAGCCCAAGTTTGGGTGGTGTGAGCAGTGCACACTTGATGGACTCACCTACGTGATTGTAAAGGGGCTAGCCACCCTCTTATGAGAGTATTTGGGCTATCTCTTTAGAGCAATCATAAAACTAAGGCATTTTAAGGTTGTTTATTTCTCTAGCAGGTTCTGTCTCTGAAATTTCTTAGACACTAGGTTCAAGATTTAGTTCATTTGGTTGTTCACCTATTTTTCTCCTAAACTGTTACGGTTTATTTCTCAAGTTTTGGACCAAGTGGTGAATTGTTCCAAAAACTTGTCAGTTATACCCCACTTTTATTACACAATAACGTATATCATTGTAGCTGTTATTTTTTAACAACCATCATGGATGTTATTAGTCTTTATTATATCCAAATGTCCAAAACATTTCCCATTTTTATTATTATTCTTTAATATACACAAACGGTCGTTTGTTTTTTCCTATATAAATAGCTTGTCCATCTTGTTTATGACTCACACTTTGTTCTTTTTTCTCTCTCCCACAGTCACGATTCTGCTCATTTTTCCTATATAAGGCACACATCTTCCACATAAAAAAACATCTTTTAGACACATATCTTCTTGTCTCTTCTATTATGCCTTGGTATGCTTTTATTAATTTTCAGAGACAGTTCCTACTCTAGCCTTTGGAGTGCACCAAAGCTGGTGGAGAAGGCGTTAACCCTAGGGTCGAAACTCGTTGTCCTGCTGCACCGTAGAAGGGGAATTTCCAACTTAAGGTAGCGAAGGTTCAAGGTCCAGCTGACGGACCCTTTGGGACAAATACGCCGTGGCGAAAAGCTGTTGCTTCACTGCAGCCAAGTTACGAGAATCACGTGTAAATACCTTTTGGGAATGGTTCGCCACAGCCAAAGTCTAGCTTCGCCACGGCGAAACCTTCACATCCGAAACCCAGAATCCCAACATTCACACTAAAACTCTGCAATTACACATTACCAATTTCCCAACACCACACAATCCACAGCTCAACCACAAGATAAACATAAACATGCACAAAAGGAACTTCTTCATTCCTCATTCTCATTACTAGAACAAAATAGAGTTTGAACAAGCTTTAGGTACATATCGACAAATACATCATGACTTAACACAAAATACAAAATACATTGGATGCTTATATTCGATGTGCTACTAAAGCTACTCAAAAGTAATCGCACTAACTTAATTGCTAAATGTAGCTATCTCGGAGTTTCCAATATGCCTTGCAAGGATCGTTAAGCCTCTGGTTCCGCACCTGTGGAGGAAAATAATGGTTTGAGCTACAAAGCTCAATGGCTAATATATTTATAGCCATTGAGAACGAGCCACACAATCAAACATATATACTTATATTTATCCATATACATCTATATCTCACTCTGGTTAGCAATTCAATTATTCACAATTCTAATTCACAACTCATTGTTCAAAATATCATCACATAGAACATATCAACTGTAATTCATCATCAAAGCATAACACTCAAACTTGCATCATAACTTAACAAATCAAAATGCAATTTCACAAACAAATGGCTCGAGAATTCTATGGAACGAAATGGAGAAACCGAAGTTTACACCGTGAGCAAAATTAGTCCATTCTTCGGATCTCATATGCCACAAGCAGGCAGCGGGAAGAAGGCTATAGGTCAACGTGCACGTGATTAATGAAACAGTTTCTCTCTTGGTCAAACACAAGCAATTCTATGCTCAATTCAATCAATCACAAATTTATATTCTCATGCTGCTTATACTTTTTCTTCTTTCGATTTTATCAAAATGTAATACATTTTTCAAGGCATGACATAAAACACATCATAATGTAATTTCCAATATTCATAACAATTCACCATTTAGCAATTAAGCATACACATATAGACAAGAAAATTTCCCCTTACACAATAACTATAAATACATTACCCGCCTAATTGGCTTGCAAAATCCAACTTCAAGCTTGTCTTTCCTCTTACTCTTGGATTGGATTTTCTTGGTTTCCTTTAAATAAACCAAGATTCATTCAATCCAATATTCTAATAAAATCCATAAGCCTCAATAATCACATAAAATGAAAGAAATACAAAATTGGGTTTAACTTAACCTACCCATAGCTTATCTAGGTTAGAAAAACCAAAACCTAGTTTATAAACTCTAAAAATCAAGATGGTTTCTTCTTTCTCTTCCTTCTTCCAACACAACACCCATTCTCTCTCTAATCCCTTCATTCTCAACACAAACCCATTTCTCTAATTCTTTCTCTAATAAAGCAAGAAGAAATATGAAGCTTACCTTGAACAAATCTTCTTCCTTCTTCTTCTTCCCTAGCTTCCCACGTTTTCTTCTTCTTCTTTCTCTCTTCTCTCCCACAACTTTCTCTTCTTTCTCACGAATTCTCTCTTCTTCTTAATTCAAGACCACATTTTTGGTCTTGTCCTTCCAAGTATACCCTTCATTTGATTTTCCTTCCCATTTTACCCCTTGGTATATTTAATCTATACTATACTCTAACTCTTTTAGCTTATTAACACCATACCGTACTCTAATTAAATTCTAACACTTCCATTCTAATTTCTAATTCCAACTTATACCCACTAAAGTAATGGACTCAATTCTAAGAAAATAAAAAGACATAAACAAACAAATCATAAAAAATAATTAAAAATAATAATTAATTTGGAAAAAATTCAGGGTCTAACTTTGATACTTTGATATCAACAATTCGTTCACTAACTTATAACCTCAATTATCACTTCATACGTATCACTCATTTAGTCACTTAATCCAAGCATCATTATAGGTTCAATTCAAGCTCCATTCAAACCTAAATTAAGTCCAAATGGCCAGTGAATGTTCGTTGGGTGGACTTCATGTCCGCTGGACGGACCTTCTCCGATTTTCCAGCTTTCGAGCTTTGCTCATGTCCGTTTGAAAGGACATCATGTCCGCTGGGTGGACCTTCATCGGGGTCTTCATAGAAGTTCTATAGCTCGAAGTCCTCTTTGAAAGTATATTTAAATGACCTCAATCCAACCTCCACAGCAAAAGTTATGCCTCTTGCCCCAAAATCTATCCAATTGCATCCATATTTTTTCATATTTCTAACTCTTTACTTACGACATTCAACACCTTATGCTTGGTATATCATTTCTAGTTTAATTACTCATCATTTCCCCATCATTCTTAACTCCATTTCAGCTCAATATCATCTATAAACAAATTGTAGTCCATGATTGATCATGAACACTAAGAACAAAACATATACATATATACATTCATCATCAACTTTCTGCACATGTTCAACTTCATTTCCACTTTCATTTCACTTCTGACTATCACCTTAATTCTTCCCATTTCAAGACACCATATTACTCCCTTTCTTTATATCTAGACTCATTTTAGTTCATCTTCAAAACACCTAAAGAAATCCATATTAATACACCAAGAAAACAGAACATAAAACCCATTATCTATCAAATTTTTCTGTACTTTTTCCTACACCATCTTTAATGATCATTCTAACTCAAATCATCTCAACATTAACTTATGAAATATTGATCATCATAAACACAAAAAGAAGACATAAATCTACCCACACTTCTCATTCACATTTTAGCATGTACCCATCCTCATTTTATGATCATTTAACTCTTAACTATCATCAAAACATGTTTCATTCAACAAAGCCATGAAGATTAATATGTTACTTGCTTGATTTCCCCAAAGATTCTTCAAATCATCAAATAACCCTAGCCTCCAAGCATCAAACGATCATCATTATTGAAGGAGGAATAAGCTATGTTTTCCTTGTAACAAGAAGGGATAGTAAGGATCTTGAAGTGGTAGTGTAGGATTTTGACAAAAATCAACATGAAGGGGCTGGGTTATGAGAATGAAAATGTCGAGGCTTGAGAGAAGAGAAGAAGAAGCAGATGGGAGCGTTTGGGCAAAACAAAATGAAAAAAAAGAGATGGCCTTTTAGCATAACAACGTGGGTTAAGATATGTGGTATGGCAAGTGACAAGTCACTTTCTTATGGTCTCTCCTTGGTCTTTTATTTAAGTAGTCAATTTGTCTCCAATTTTCAACTCAATTTTCTCCCAATTAAATCTTAATGTCACTTATTAAAATTTCTACTACCATTTGACATTTATTTCTATTGCCCTTTATCAATTGTCTTTCCACTTGATATTTTTTTCCTAGTTCAAAAATACTCATAATTTCAAAAAATTCTGAAATTTTACCAAAATTTCTAAATCAATAATTTAATTCACCAGATCAATTTTTAAGACAAAATACTCACTATCCATAATATAATCACATTAAAACAATCATTTATACCCGAAAAATGTCAAATGAGTGTATGAACAAATCATTGTAATAAGTGTAATAATCAAATTCATGTATATGTATACTATATTATGCATAAGCATGAAGGCATTTCCTAATCGCTCATTACTATTCCTTATTTACATAAATCTAGGGTTCTAACCGTTAGTATGAAAACGGGATGTTACACTAAACATAAAGTTAAGTGGATGAAGGAGTATAAACTAAAAGAGAAAAGGTGCGTAAGATTAAAAGCTATCAGAACCATAAAAAAGGTGTTCCTAGCCAAAAGAATTTGAAAGCTTTTTTTTATCATGAGTCTTTATAGGTGAAATGAGTGCATACTCAATACCTAAAAGGATAAAGTTGATGGAAAGTTTATGCTAAAGCCAACACTTCATGGTCATTACCTTAGAAGTTCAAGTTAAGTCTCAAGCTAGTAGTAAACAAAAAGCACCTAGTTGAGAATGACGAGAACACTGTGATATGATTTTTTACATCCCCCTTAAACATTTATACCTACTTTCAGATATAAAAAAATATGGTGTATAGGCTTGTAACTTCCTCCAAGATAAAACTCCAAATCGATAATAACTTTTAGATATGGATTCAATATTAAATAGGAATCTACTTTGTTATCTCAAATTCTATTCCCAACTATTAGCCTAATTCATGCAATATTAACAAGATCATTTGGCTAAAACGAATTTAGATTCCTTCACTAATAGCTCTTATCATGAAATCTTCGAAGAAGCTAATCTTAAAATGGCTTAGACTAACCTAGTGGTGTCTTATTTTAATATTTTTAAAGCATCCCTTGTCTTATAAGTGGCATCTAGAGAATGCCTCAACACTAGATATAGATTTTGTTGGTTTATGCCCTACATCTAATCGCTTTGGTTGTAGTTTAGTGACAAATTATTTAAAGGCAATCTTTATCTTGTACATGTATAGATGTATATGATAAAGTCCATGCGATAATTGCATATTATGTTGGACCCCGAACTTTGATTGGACATCAGAATTGTTAAATAAGGAAACTAGTGTTGTATTTGGGTAATATTGCTAATGATGTTGGAGGTTAATGTATGAAATGAGTGCTTTAAGTGTGCATGTATTATGGGTAACATCTTTATAATTGAAAAAGTGAATTTGTATAGTTACTATTTATGTAACTT
>JANKOE010000008.1:63382377-63406523 GCA_026284465.1 Erythroxylum citrifolium | reverse complement strand
ATGCCTTCCAAAGCTTCAGATTCCAACCAAGAGCCACCTCCATTAGAGACCACTTCTTCCTCTTCTTCTTCTTCTTCACAGAACTCCAAGACCCAAGACCCAGAAAGCAGCAGAGGATCCAAAAGGAGAAAGAACTGTCCCACAGCTCTCAACACAACCCAAGAATCAATCCCGCCAAATGGAAGCTTCTCCTTCACATTTGACACCAACCCCAGTGGAAATTCTCAAGAAACACAGTTTCGTTGATTTGTATATGCAAGCAGAAGATGCAGTTTCGTTAACAGTGGAAGAGGCAGCAGAAAACACAGTTTCGTTGATTTCTATATGCAAGTAGAAGATGCAGTTTCGTTAACAGTGGAAGAGGCTGGAGACGCAGGCGGCGCAAGGAAATTAGTTATGAAAACCTGTTTTAATAACACACGAAAACTTGTTTTAAAAACATACGAAAACGTTATTTTTTGGTTTTCATAAAGTGGTTGCGGTTTTCTTGTTTTTGAAAACGAAAAACTCCCAATATCCTCAACCAAACGAGCTTCGACAGAGAGTTTCTTTTTTTTTTAACGGCAACCAAAAACGCAAAAAAAAATGAAACCAAACAGGCCCTTAACTTCCTTGATTCAAAGAAATCTTTAGTGGCTTATTTACTATATTACAAACATGTACCCACCTTGTTTTCCTTGCTTAAGGACTTGCTCAAAATACTCCTCCTCTTGTTCTTCTTACTTCTTTTGATCCCTTTATACAACAACAAACATCCCACTCAATAGGGTTTTTAATCGAAAGTCCCACAAAGCATAATCACTAAAATTAGTTCTAGCATACTTAAACCCATGCATTTTATAAACTTCATGAACTAAATTCCTTCCAAAAATCCAAAGGATCCAAAATAATCTTACCTTGATTCTTCACCAAATGAAGAGATCTTTGGCTCAAATAGAAGCTCTTCTCTTCCTCTACCTTTTTCCCTTCTTGAACAACCTTAAAATCTCTCTTAAAACTAAGAAATGATGAAACCCTAACTATCTTTCCTTCTTCTCTCTCCTTTCCACTGAAACTCTCTTCTTTCTCTCTTTTATTTTCGTTTTTCACTCTTCTCTCCTTCAAATCACATTTTTCCCTTCTTAAAGTAGCAAGACAACTTTTTTTCTTCCATTTCTACCCTTCCTTATAGGCTTATGTTCTTTTAACCTTAAGTGTCTTGCCAAAAACACCTTTGAACCTTCTTATAACCTTTACACTTTAATTTCATTAACCCATGCAATAAATCCCACTAACTTTGACAAAATTAACTAACTCCAAAATTTTAATCTATCAAAACCTCAAAATTCTTTTTAAAACCATCTTAACTAGAAAAAAAATTCCGAGGGCCAATACAGGGCATGCGGGCAAGGCCAAACCTGGAGCTTCTGTCATGATCGTGGCCTGCTTGCCACAATCGTGAGCATATATTATAGCCTGCTTCCCTCCTAAACTCCTCTGTTCTTCGATATTGATCCTAAAACACTAGCAAACAAATCAAGATACCTCAAAAATATAATATTTAAGCTCAGAAACTTGTACTAACCCATAAAATACTTAAAACACGGATAATTAACAAACTAACACAATTCTAACCTAAACACATACTAAATGATCAACTTAACAGCTAAACACATATGAAACTATGCCCTAAAATAATATGCAATTTACATTTATCAAGGACTCAATCTCAAATCATAATGAATGCTTAAGTACTTTGACGCTTGAAGCTCTCGAAAATATGTTATTAAATCAATATAGTTCTAGAAAATATTCAGCAACTAAAAGACAGATTTTATAGCCAACAAACTCCTAAATGTTCATGCAACAACTATTTATATGCATAATATGCTAGTTGCTATCTATTTAGCATTGGCATCACTAAGTTGAATCCCTAGTTAAACACCTAACATTGAAACTCACCGATTATATACAAATTTCCTAACTTTTGAAACTAGGTTCAGTTAGCCGTTGAAAACCCTTCAGCAAATCGATGTTACATTCATTTACATTAAAAATGATATGTTTATGCATATTGAATTCCTAAAACATTAAAATGAACAAGTGTTACAATTATATTAATTTTTATATATTGAAAAGTCTTGAATCTCTCTTGATCTTGGTCCATATCGCTTGTTTCTTGTTGAAAAGTCTCGAAACTTATTAATTGATTTAATTTCTTTCTTTAGTTTCAAACATCAGTTAATGCTCACTTTACTCCATAATATATCTCTTGACCTAATTGATTCTTATGTCTAAATAATTTCATTTTACTTTCTTTTAGTTACCAGAAATAAAAAGTTGGATAATATTTATGTTTTGGTATCATTAAAATATATATTAGAACTTCAATTGATTGAACAATAATCAATTATATAACTAACTCATTTTAGAGTTTGAATGATCAACACTCACAGAGCTAGTCTTGAAACAATAGAATCAAAGGTATTTTGACATAAGAAATTAAATAAGAGCTTAGCCCCCGAATGAAACATGGTATTCCGTAATTTCAAAACAATATTTTCAATCTCAATATGATAATATGTTAAAGTTTAGCTCTTTATGGCCTTTTTTGCTTTACCGAGTAACTAATTAAGTCCTGGATCTACAATTTACCCTTTACTTTTCCCATTTGAACAAGATTCCGGTAGATCACAGAGTCACAAAGACAAATCCTGAATCATGATCTCTTACTTTGGTCTTTTTAGAAGAACAGAAAAGCTGTTACCGGTCTGATAGGAACTCACCTGGGGATTGCAAATTACGAGTACATTGTGAGCCCCATTCTATGCAAGCCTCTTTCTATGATTAGCAAAATTTGAAAAGGTCCATAAATGGTAGACTGTTATCGTGGCGGAGAATGGTCCCGTCTTTTCAAAAGCAAAGACAAGGCTTTAACTAAGAATTATTCCTAGATGTTGTACTAGGACTAGGAGATAACAAAACAATAATAGGAGTTTTTTCCTCCCGTGAAATTAATGTCGGGCTGTAAATGAGTCACTAAGATCTACTTCTCCAGAAAGTGGTCCACTCCACTCCACTCCACTGGGCAGGAATGCTTTTGAATCCTTGTCCTCCTTTTTTTCCTGGCAACATATTGTGCGCCAAGAAAGTATGGAAAACAAATATGTCATCATCATAGTTATCCTCATCAGAACACTTGAACAAAAACATAAAAATAAAGTTTATTCAGACAACCACCAATCGTACATGAAAATGTTATATGACAGTTGATCCCACTAAAGAACACGCAGACAAGACATGTACGAAGCAATCCCCCGTTTTGGTAACAATCTAGGGTGATGTGTGTTATAAGCAGGGAAGTCATGGGGCGCGGTTGGGGAAGATGCTATTCTCTTCATAATTGATACCAACTTCTCCACCCCACCTATTACGCGGAAGATTAGAGGAATGGCATGCGTTATATTATAATAACCAATGTAACAGGAACTTCTTTGTTTAACATTAAAAAAATGTATTTCTTTGAATAAGTTACGATTCCACCACCGCCTTAAACTACTATAAATCGGTACTTTTAGTGTATGTGATCCTAATCATGTGGTGCTAAAATTTGACCATTTCGCATTACAACATCTGCATGCTCGTCACGTACTAATTATACGTTTAATTTTTGTAGGCCATTATTAGCCCTATTGATTAACAATTGTCATCGATGCTCGCTTGAGTTCTAACTCAAGTCCAGTTCTAGCGAGATCATTGCTTTTTATTATTATTATTATTATTTCACGTTCGGCATCTTGTTTTAAGTTTATAGTGCGTGTACATGGGGTCGTACTAGTGTATGCCAAGTGAATATAATATTGTCTGCTCCGTATCGTGCCAAATCAACTTTATATTGTATATGAGCTCTTAGCTCTTGGGTGGTTCACGACCAAAGAACCACCCTAGCTAGTACTTTTTATGACTAAACAGCTTTATAACACCCTCCCTGCTAGGATGTACCTGAACAAAGTTAAAACTGCAACTTACTACTAAGGTTCCATTCCATGTGGTGTCTGTCTGAAAGAAACTAAAGAGGATTACATTCACTCTCTCTTTCTTGTTTAAATAAAATCCATCCAAGTATTGGCATTATTAGAATCTGCTCTGTTATTTAAATGAGGAAGTTGTACTGCGGGGCTGGAAAGGAATAAGGGATATATGATGCTAAAACCAAGGTTGGGCGAATTCATGAAAGCAAAAGCTTTCACTTTCTCTATTCCCATGGGCGAAGAGAAGATCTGCCTTTCCCTTTACCATCACGCACTGTTCATTTTTGCTTGCGATGGCGATCTAGAATCTTTCGTTTCCTTTGTTTTCCTTCCCTTCCCTTCCCTGCTCTTTCTCTTTTTCCAATATCGAAACTGCACCTGTCAGTATCTGGATCTCATCTCATCCCCACTTGCTTCTTTTTATAGCTACCCTTTCTTCACTCTATTTTCACATTACACAATGAATCAGTGCTGGTATTAGATATTTCCAGTACCTATTGGAGAAAATTAAGGAAAAAGAAAAAGAAATTAAAATTCTGCTCTTTATATGTTATCATTAATGTCTTAAATCAAGAGGAAGGGGAAGCATTAAGAGTCACAAAAATAAATTTTTATATCATGCAGAAAAGAAAATTTGTTACATTAGCAAGCCATTAGCAATGGCGCGATTTTTATCAACATGGGTAGTTTCATACACAGGAAGCTCTTCATTATATCTTTCTTTTCCAATTACTGAAAGATGATCAAGCTCGAACAAGTCCGAACTCGAATAGCTTGCAGCGTCTTCGTCGTCATCATATTCATCGTAGTCATCTTCGTAATGACCTTTATAATTGCAACGAACATCTCTCATGATTAACTCATTCTTCTTCTGATGGTGATGATAATCTTTCAACAACTCCCTTGCCACATCTTCAACTCTTATACTCTTCTCCATGATCTCATGATCCACTTCTCTGGACGGGGATTTCCCAATTTTCCATGCAGTCGGTAGTGTAACAGGCATCAATTTTGGCTCTGTGTCATATCCTTGTTCATTTAAACTTTTATGTCCACAAGGTTTGCAATCTTCGTCCACTATCACGCTAACCGGGTAGAATCGAACCGTTCTTTTAACACCGTTGCGCAATCTTTCTCTTGTGGATGGAGAGCTCTTGCTCAAACACGATCTTGTAAAAGATGAAGCAGAAGAGCAGGTGGATTCCTGCCCTGTTTTATGTTTCCTCTGTTCATGGCTATTTCCAACCGAAGAAACAGAAGATGAAGATTTTTTTGATTTTTTTATGTTCGTCGCGGTGAAGAGAGAATTGATGAAGCTGGAGAATTTGGCACCTGGAGAAATTGGTTGTTTCATCTTCTTTAAATTTCTGTAAATCTCCAATGCCCTTGATTTGGAGCTGACCGAGCTCTTTTCAAGTCTAGGAGTGTCATCTGCAGATGTTTCGTGGCAATCATCGATCATACGGAACTCCCTCTGTTCATATAACACAGTCCTCCTTGTTCTCTCTGTTTTCTCCGCTTTCAATGGTAGCGCCGACAGGCTTGTCCTAACAGGCTTGGGCCTTGATAGAGCGATTGATCTTGCACCGTACAAGGAATCCGAGTCAGAGGACGATAATCCACCAGAGCTAGAATCTGAGGAGCTAGAGGTTGTGCTGAAAAACAGAACATCTTGGTCAAGTTCGTGATCGTGATGATGCGATTTTCTTTGAAATTCACCAAAGTTAGGCCTCGTTCGCTGCGTGCTCACCTTTTGATCCATCCACTTCTCGATTAGACAAGCTCGGCGAAGAGCAGACACCTCTTCTTCTTGGGAGATGGCTCTGTTGTTTCTTACACTGGTCTCGGTCTGTTTCATTTCCACTGTTTCTCTGTAAAATCTCAAGTCTTTTCTTTTCTCGTTACCTTCGTCGATGGAACGGTAGATTTCATCGAGAAGAGAGGAAGAGAAAGATTGGTTTTTGCATTGGAGTTTGTACCTCTCAGTTTTCGCTGCTTTCTCCGATCTATACATGTTTTGTGGGGGAAGCAAAGATGCGGTCTTGAGGAAAATAATGAGGTGAGAAGGAAACAAGCAGGGAAAAAAGAAGCAATTGTGTAAGTGGTTCCCTTTTTTGGTGTCTCTTCTTAGGACTTAGGAGGAGAGGAGAGGTTCAAAAAGCTGCATTTGAAGTAACTCGATTCGCTTCTAGAATGAGTGGGAGAGAAGTAATGAGAACAGACTGGGCACGCCTCGCAAGTTTGAAGGCGAATGGTGAGGCCTAAATAAAGGACCCTCGTGCGCGTGCATGTCTATGCTCCAATCACAGTATGTCATTTAGCTGACGTGGTGAGTCATTCAACGCGTCATTAAATGTCGTCGGATGTTTGTATTCCGTTACAAGAAAGGAGACCTAAATGTTGGTGTGACATACTTGGAAATTTGGGACGGTAGTACATTAGATAAGAGTGTTATTGGCTTCAGACGATGCGTGATTATTCCTTTTTATCAGTTAAGTCAAACCTTGAGCCCATCAAGTGAGCTGTTTATGCGATAATTCTTCTAATTGCCTTGCCTTGCCTTCAGCCGTTGGTTGTATTACTATTATAGTATGAGATAAGAGTGTGGTAGAATATTAACTATCAAAATCAAATGATTGAGTTGAGGTAGGCTTATTCTGGTATCAATATTATATGTTCTTCCATTTAGATATCAGATTTGTTATTCAAGCAATGAAGTGTTTGTGATAAGAGGACAAAAACGTGATAATCATATACAATTGGTGTTGGTTACGAATTCCCTTGCATGAGTTGGCGTAGTCATAATAAATCATTCAACCCCACAACAACACCGTCCCATACAATGGACTTGAAATTTTCTGCACTTGGTTATTTAAATTTTGTTTATCTCACCGTTACAATTAATATTCTCTCAACCTTGTCCCAGGATAAGTACAAATTAAGCTGGGATAGCTAATGGAGGTCAACCACAATGTCAGTCACTGACCAAGTTTGAAAAGACTCGCGTTAAGGGTTCAAAGTTTGTCGTTAGGAAGTTCCCCGAGAATCTACAAATTTTATGGATTTGAGGGGTTTATAAGTGGTAAGGGTCAATTATCTAAACAACTAGTTTTAGTTATTTAGACAATAATTGACTCAAGCTTAATTTTTGATAGTGGACTCTACACTCTGCCTATACTTAAAAATTTAATATGGTATCAGAGCAGGTTTGGTCCGGATTATTAATTTTCCGGTTGTCTGTCTGGATGTTCAGTCCCAGCGGCCCGGTCCGGTTATCATTGCGTATATTTCAAGTGACAACTGGATGTCCAGCCCCAGTTGCACTTGAGGGGAGTGTTAGAATGTCACATATTCCCTAAACATGAAAATATTAAAAGGTTTATAAGTGATAAGGGTCAACTATTCAAATAACTAGTTCTAATTATTTAGACAATGGTTGCCCCAAACTTAATTTTTATTAGTGAACCCTACATTCTGCCCATTTATTAAAGATTTAAGTGTTCTTTCGTTTTAATGACTGTAAAGAGTTGGTTTAACGATTGATTTAATCAAAATATTATAAGTTCTTGCATTTGGTGAACTTGAAGAGACCTAATGATGGCTGTACATGAAAATTATTACCGGTTTTGTACTTGCCCAATTCAAGGGTCCCATAGAAAAGCTTTTGTGTTTGATCTTTTGAATTTGAAACGAAAGCTCAATTACCCAAAAGTATAGAAATGACAGTCTAAAAGCAGGGACAAGTGGGTGAAATATAGACCTTTTACTAATGCCAGGAGCCTGTAAAATTGGTTTCTGATTATCAAAAGCAAAAAACATTAATAATAACATACAAGGAGCCTCGTAACCTCGTTACAGGGGTTTGACTTTTTCAATCTTTAATCAACCCATGTAAGTAAAATTACATTCTCCCAATCGAAACAGCTAGCGTTTAAGAGGAGCCTTATTTGAGGCGCTGAATGCAGGTATGGTTTGAAACAGCAGATAAAGGTGAAGTTACCCACAAATTAAGCATCTCATTATTTTGTGGTTAACTTTTATGCCTCTTGACGTCTAATCCTGTCCACTATGCTGACTAACACTTTTATGTCTTAAGACGGTATGGCCAAAACGACGAGCTTTCTCCTTTAATATTTCATTCAATTTCAAATATTAGTGAGAGCCAAGGTATGATCAGCTTTTCAACAACAACGACAACAAAGGATTAGTCGTATCATTTGTAAGTACAGAGATCAAAATTGAATTTTTTGAGGTAGGATTAGTAAAGTGACCAATATGTTGAGTTTGGTTCCTTTGTTGTTACATATTGGTTGGGGATAACAATTAAGGCAGGGTTGTTACTTATATAAGGAGATTACTACCTCCTTGTTTAATGCACCAAACAAAATCAAAGATTTGTAGTACAAATTTGACTCTAGTTAAATTCCTTCTTTGAGGTGAGAGTTGGAGAGTTTATCTTGAGTATTTCTTTGTGGGTGTGTTGGTGTATTAAGGGATTGGTTGAGAAGAAAAATTGTGTGATTGTAAGAATTTTCACATAGCGGATTTTCTTTTTATTGCCCGTAATTTTTCTCCGGTTTAATAATTTCCACGTAAATTCTCTTGTGTTATTATTTTCTGATATTTTTGTCTATTAAATATCATTGGGTGTAAGTTTGGGAGTTCAAAATTCCTAACACAATCTACTTAATCAGGAAAGCAATAAGAATTGAAATCAATAACAAAAAACAATCTCATAGTTCAAACTCTACCTCGTCTACTTATGTATAAATCAGTAACTAAGTTCATGGAGTACTAATGTTTTAAACTTAGCAAGGAATCCAACTTTACAAAAGAATGTGCCTTAAGACACAATGGGACAAAAGAAAGACGAAAAGAATTCATATATTCTAATAATCACGTCCATACTATTTTGTATGAACCTAATTGTCTCTTATACTTTAACCAGATACCAAATTAATTCTAGCGAAAGCCGCTAGAAAACTATACTGACGTGAATATCATTAAATACAAGTAATATCAGGTATGTGATCTTTTGACTTGCAGATGATTGAACCTATGATTAAGGAATTTTTTTACATATACTTAAATTTGATATGAATAGAAAAAACTCTTAATCGCTACTCTCTTCTATTCAAAATAAGTTTCGTTTTAGAGAAATGCACACTTATTACGAAAATTAATGAAATATCTGATATATCTTTATTAATTACATATTAAAGTGCCTTGAAAATATAATCTGTGTAATCTATGTAATTAATATGTAAGAGAAATTAAAAGGTAATTTTGAAAGTAAAATCATAAATATATTTTGAAGAATTAAAATCCTTCTAAAATGACACTTATTTTGAATAGGAGAGAGTATCATTTACTTAAAGAGATCATTGATTTTAAACGTACTCAAAGAGATTAGCCGATCCCCTTATTATGGCCTTTTTCTGACAAAAACATAATTGACATATATAAGATGAGATGTAAGATGCATTACTTTGAAAAATTGTCAGTATACAAGCGACTTAATCTTCAGATGTATTTATAAATTTTAAGCACTCATAGCAATCTTATAATTTTACTTTATTTAATTATGATTATCTATTTCATGAGATAACGTTCATAAAATTTATATACTTTGAAAACCATTTTGTGATGTAGTTATAATTATAAGACCAAATTGCACTGAAGTGCGTATATTATGATCGTCCTTAGAGAACTTCGTAAAATAAGGAGTCTTGTGTATTGATACGTTAACTTTACATTCTTCTTTCTAAGAAATCAATCATATACTTATGAAAATATTCGTGTTAGTTGTATCGATCGATGGATAACATTTAGTACCGTATTATTCAATAATTTTTGTGTATAACATGAGATATTTAGAGATAACTGAGAGATTAATGTAGAACCTTTCAATATAATTCAAATGTTTTGAAGAGAATAGCTCATCTTCTGGCATTTTCTCAAAGCTTAAAATTTTAATATTAGTACAACCGACGTGAATGAAATTCTCCACCAAAAGAAAAGAAAGCTGTTAGAAAGTTCTATGTTTACCACTGTTAGAAGATAATTGAAGGGATTAACAATAAGAAAGCTACGGGTCAAGGATTGGAGAGGATTGAAAACTGAAAAACTTTAAAGTGATTAGGCAATAAAATTGTTTTGAGTTTACACAACGACTTTTGTGGTATTGGTTTACCAACATATATCTACAGTTGATTTCATAATAGGTTAACCACTTGACGTCTTTCATCATTATATAATGACGTGGGAGATCATTGATTGATGAGAAAGAAATATTGAGCAACAAATGGAAGACCATTCAAACTTTCATATTCGTATGATGCAACACATAAGTGCCCATCTTGTTAATTTGTACATGGTACAAGAAACATGCAACATCATCAAGTAAGCTGAAAAGGATGGGATAATTGATTTCGTGGATATTTAAACCCCACAAATGCCTTACAGACTAGGATGGTACGAGGGATCTGCTTCCATAATCCTTAACACTACCACATGTTTTTTTTGTTTCTGGTTCGCTGATATTCAACCATTTCACGACAAGGGATATCCTTCCCTCGAAGAGCCTATATCACCTGCCTATATCATCCCCGTAGTTGACTTCAATGGAGCACGTAATAATAGAGAAAGGTCATAAATGATATTTGTGGTTGATAAGTTCTTACAAAACAAAACACTGTTAGGGTGGTTCAACGTTAGCAGTTCCACGTACGCTTAAAGTTAATACTTGATAATAAGAAATTAAGAAAATAACTTTATGATTTTTGATCTCTTTAAATAAATAATTTTAAAATACAAATCATAAATAAAATGAATGTTCCAATTATTAACTACAAGCGGTATCTATAATTTTTTTTTAAAAAAATCAAATCTTTTGGAAGTAAATGATAGGAGTGCTAGCTCTTTTATGTCTTTTTGGAAAAGATAGCAGATTTACTTTTTACTAAAATTAATTTTTTACTATAATTATAATTTAATTTTGGTAAAATCAAATATGAATATAATTATAATTTAATTTTGGTAAAATCAAATATTTCATATTTGATTCTTGGAGTTTCTTAGACTTCACCGTTAAATCCAACTTAATTTAAATTATTTTTCTTTTTAAATACTTCTTATGTGATTCATTATGTTCATAAAATGTTAACAATGATTATTAATTATTATTACAATGTATAATTAAAATTAAATAATTTTTTTATCTTTAATTTTTAATTAAATAATTTATAATCATATATCAAGATTAACGTATAATAGCATGTTATAATCACCTAAATATTATGAACGCTAAAGTAGTTTGATTTGGTCTATCCATGTATAGTTATGATGCATAATTTAATCATTTCGGTATTTAATGTTCCAATTAGACATAGAGTATAAATTTACGTGTATTTTTTAAAAATACAACCATATTTCATTTTATTAATTAGTAATTAATTTATACTTAATATTTAAAAAACAACCTTTCTCAAATGTTAATTCAGTTTGACCAAAGATTTCTTTAAATCAGTAGTAATCAAAACCAATGAAACATTCTCTCTAATTATTTTAGGGTGACAAATCCATTGCGATCTTACTCAACTATTTTCACATACTTAATACTATGTCTAAGTGCTATCTATTGAACTACTCTAGACAGAGTAGGTAATAAATAACATCAAAGCATAATAATCCCCACATAAGATACTCTTAGTAATCTCAATTCTAAGGATTATTATACAATCATCATACTAAAGAGATTCATAGACACACAAGTAATGGTTCATTCACGATCTTCATACTCAAACTAGTTTAATAAACTTATTTTCTAATAAGCATTTCTACGTTTGTTTAAATATTTTTATATTCTAGTATATGAATTTGACTATTTTCTTCATAAGACAAAAATAGAATATGTGTTAGTCTTTATACTTTATTAATATATAGTCTTAATAGAGTAATGATTATAAATACTTTATGAATAATACATAAATATAATATAAAATTCATAATTACGATATCATTATAATTTAATTTGCAAAATATATTTACCGTAGAGATCTGATTTTATATGTTAGTTAAATAAATAAATACACATAATATAAAGAATTCTTTTGATTGATTATGTTAAAAAATTCACAACCAACTGATTAGTTATAAGGTATAAAATATACTTGACATGTATATTCAAATGTAATTAGGATTCTAAAATTGTGTAAACTCTTAAGCTTCGTCAATTTGAAGCATTTAACCTTTTTAAATAAGGATACTAATCGGAATAAGCTGAAGATAACGATCATAAGATTATATTTAAGTAATTTTATAATAATAAAAACAGACTGTAGGACTGCGAGAGTGGGGCAGGGCAGGGGCGACGTCAATAGAAAAAGAAAGCGGTCAAATCCTATTGAATGTGCACGGGGGGATGGGATGGGATGGGGTGCTGTCAAAGAATAAACGGCTGATCTTCACGCGGAGCTCGTGGGGCCTCAGCTTACGCACAGATGGGGTTCGGGCACGTGGAACCCCAGCATTTACTCCTATTACACTTCTGACACGTGGGCTTCTGCGGGTCCCTCTCTGCCTTTTTTCACACGGCACCCGCCATGCTCATGAATGCAGTTCCCATTTCAGGAGCATTTCCATTAATCAGATGTGGACATCCCTACCTAAGCTGCTTAAAGTCTGTATTTTTCGATTCTGAGTTTCTCCTTTTCCAATACGCCTTCTCTTTAATAATGTTCTTCTGAGCAAGAAAGATCATGTTTTAGTTAAACATGACAAGCAGTAGAAAATTATTAAACAAGAAACTGAGATGTTGATTATAGAGAAGAAAGAGTTGAGGTTGATGCTACTTAATATAATTGTAGGAATTATTTCAATATTTTATTATTCATTTTTCTCTCTAATTGAAAAATGGATTTAGTATGATATTGAGTATATGTTCTTATTTATGTTCATGTTTCAATATTAAATTGACTAGTAGGAATGTATTTTCACTTTTTATTATTTAATGAAAAGTTTTCCATTATTCTTAGTAATTATATGAAATTACTCAATTATTGAGAGGAACATAATGAACACAATAATTAAGAGGAACATAATGTTTAGAATCCAATTCATTAGTTGCAATTATACAAAATTAAATTGTTCATTTACAAAACACAAGTAATATAAGCGATAGTAACAAAAATAACCTATTTGATGCATGAATTCTGGGCAAACATCAATTGTCATAATACAAAATCATTTAGTTTACCGAATACGCCAAATTATAAAGCCTACTTACAAAATAACCTACTAGGTGCATGGGTTCATCATTTGTTGTATGAACAAATAAACTTATTTTATTCTCTTGGTTTACATAATCAAACAATTACAAAAATAAACATATTCATTCATAAGTTATTTGAATGTCTTTTTGTCAACTTGTTAGCCACTAGTCCTAACCATTGCTTTCCTTTTAGTTTTTGTGGGTTATAATTGTCTTAAAGTGATACTAGATTTACCTTTAAACCTAAGACTTCTTGGTTTAAAAGATAAATTGAAAGGTCTTGGATTAATATGTCCATATTTCCTTTTAGTTGTGTTTGTAAAACTAGAAACTTGTGAATCAATGCTTGTTAAGTTTATGCCTTTAATATTGACTATAACCATAAATATCTAAGTATATACATATGCTCATATTTACGCTTTTTTGACTAGGTTTACATTTCTAATTAATTGACTTGTTACTTTGAGACCGAGTTTGCTAAACATGATATTTTACTAATAGAGTAACATCTTCATATAATCATGTTTTGTAAGAGAAATTAATATCTATTTACCTACAAGACTTCTCTAACTATTGGCCCTTTAGTTGAAGTATTTAAGACCTACAAAATAGTATGCATAATTTTAAAATTGAGGACTAGATAAAAAAGATAGATAAACTAATAGTTGCTTACATTGACAAGTTATAAGAAAGGTAGATAAACTAATAGTTGCTTACATTAACAAGTTGTTGATTAGGTCTTATTACATTACACTTTCTATTGTTGTGTCTAAAAGCACCATATTTTTGACATTTTTGCACTTAATCCTTTTTTGATGTTTTGCTTGCACTTGGTACTTCCTTTGATTCATTATTTTCTCTCATTCTTTCCTTTTTTAGGCTTCCTAGAATCGCCCTTTTGGTTAGTGGATGTATTTTCTTATAATCAATTTTTGGATAGAAGATCACTCTATTAATAGGCCATAATACTTGATCATAAACTTTTAAAAGGTGCTCTTCCTGTAGCATCCTTTGATAAATGCCTCAAGTTTTTGTTAAAAGTGATTGATAGTACTAATAACATGTTTGTATAGATAACCATATAGGTCTCATATGTTGCAACTATAACCTTATATGCTCCATCATCATTCCATATAAACCTCTATTGCATTGCCTCCTCATGTTTTTCAAGCTCCTTGACAACCACATAATCCTGTATTGCATTGCCTCCTCATTTTTTTTCAAGCTCCTTGACAACTACATCTGTAATATCTTATTTCTATGCATATGCGCATACCCTTCTTTTATCATGTCTCTTCATGATTATAGTTCTTATAGTTTCTAGCATAATAATAACTAATTTGTTTCTTATTGGTATGATTTATGTATTGAAAATCTCACTCATGTTATTATTAATGACATGTCACTTTGACTTAAATGGTTGGTATGACCAAGCCTAAGTCTCTTGTGGATATTAAAGAAATTTAAAATCACACCTAAGTTTAATTTTGTCTAATTTTTTAGTTGTTCATTGAAGTCTTTAACATATGAAAACTATGCATATGTCCAAATTTACCTCCTTAAGTCTTTACCGCTCCAATGTCCATGCCAATTGTGATAAATATGTCAGTCACATATTTTGTGACATGTATTTAATAATGTGGCCTCTACAACTTTTATTAATCCCTAGATACACAAGTTAATAAATATAAGTCAAATAACATAAGGTAATAATATATCATATAACAAATAAAAAATAAAATTTGTATATTAGGTATTATTATGACTCCATCACCATATTCAAACTTTAAATTAGTTGATAAGAGATTCAAAAACAACTCTATGAATTAGTATTTTACATTTCCATAACTAACCATGTTATAGGATATATGCCTTTATCTGCATCCCTTTTCACCACACTAATTAGTTACCCTTAAGAATTCATTCTTCAACAAATAACCATTCATCCTAAATATAAGAATCAAGTATCTCCCTCATTTCATAGATGTAAAACAAATATATAAACTCTTAAATTGCAATAAGGTTTCTTAATTCGTTGACAATTACATTTCCTTAAATTGAACTAGGATTATTGTTGAGCAAGTTTTAATCTTATAAAACCCACAATATTCTACAAGCGCATGAGTCGTAGCGTAGTATATGAAGTTTTGATCCCACGATGAATTAGTAAACTAATCGAATCGTAATTTGTCTAAGGCCTAAAAGTGTAACTAAATAAAAATAAAAACTAAATAGAAAAGTAAACAATCGAATATGGAGTGATTGAAATGAGAATTCTAAATTAATGCAAGAAATCAAATTTGAACACCACCAATTGACAATTGAAATTCAAACAAGGAAGATTAACAAATTATGAGAAAGAGGATTTATCCTATCATCAATGCTAACTTAGTCACTTCTGTGTTAATGCAGTGACAGCCTTAGACTTTTGAAGGGTGGATTAGTCTCTCTCGAGTTGTAATCACTAAGCCCTAAATCATAAACCCTAATTAAGTTGAGTTACCGAACATGTAATCTCTCGATTAACAAAACAACCCATAAACTAATTAGTCCTTAAGTGTTCCAATAAACAACCGAGTCCTCACACGAGATCTCTTTCCATATAATTACTAATTTGATTATTCGTTTAACTCTCATTAACCAATATAATCATTTTGCATTAAGTTCACTCTTTCGATTTATTACTAAAACATGCAATTACAACAAATAATTACAACACCCAACATCATTAACAACAAAAGCAACTAGATTAACATTAAATTAAGTATAAATCCCTAAAAGAAGTTAAAACATCCTTAAACCAAGGTTCATCATCATCAATTCCATCTTATACATCAAATGAATGAAATAAAAGATGGAAAGAAGAAAAGATAACTTAGGAGGACTGGAGGTTGAAGTAGCAACAGAAGCTACACCTTCTCTCTCTTCCTTCTTCCTCGTCCTTAGCTTTTCCCAAAGTAACAAAATGGAGGCCTTTCTATTTAGGTCATTTCTCTTATATTATATAGTCCTTTACTAATTGGGGTAAAAACTAGGTTTTACCTAGGCCTAAAAGTCTAAAATAACCCATAAAAAATTAAGTTTGAGAGATCAGTCCACGTTTGTCATCGTGCAAGCTATGATCAGCTTCTGTCATGATCGTGGCCCTGGGTCCTCAGTGGGGCTTCCTCCAAATCTTCTATGTTCTTTGATATCTGATCTCAAATACTAATAAACACATCAAAGCACCTCAAACACATAAAACTAATTCTCAATAGCATGCTCTAACCCACATAAAACTCAAAACACAAATATCTAACCAACTAACACAATTTTAAACCTAAATATGCATGAATCAATTAATTAATAACTAAAAACATACTAAAATGATTACTAAAACATCACGCAACCTACAACTATCAACATCCCCACACTTGAACTTTTGCTTGTTCTCAAGCAAAAACAAAACAAACAAAACACAAACGCACAACATAACAACACACACATATGTAGTAATGTTACAATGGCATTGAACTTCATGATCGTGACAAAATCGTGGCACAATCATGGCAAATATGCCATGATCGTGACAAAAGCAAGAGTAAAGAGCTACGATCGGGGGGAATATTCCACAATCGTGGCAGAAGCTGGTGCAGGGAGCCATGATCATGGCATTATAGGCCACGATTGTGACAGAAGCAAAAAAATCTCAGCCACGATCGTGGCCTACACGACAAATATGCGAACAACAGTCCCAACTTGAGTTTTCGAGGGATTTTGCAAAACCCTCCTATTCTGCTCTTGTGCCTCCCTCTGTTCTCTTTGTAACTTACTGCTACTGTTCTATGATTTAGTCATTTATTTGTTGGTCCATCTACATTGTTTTTACCTTTAAAACCCTCCTTCTTACTGTGTATTTTGGTATTGGCCAACGATAATGTCATGCTCCTTCTGCTGTCTCATAATACTGTGTCTTGGTGTGAAACGTTTGCGTTTTTGCTGCTCTTGCCTATCATCTACACTATCGTTTTGGCTTGCTTCTTATGCACTGCATGCAACGTACACGTGAGCTGTGCATCTCTTGGTTCTTGCCTATCAACATCTGTGCTACACGACATTTTATTCATGCTTTGGGCTTCTGCGTTGCTTCTTATCTATGCAGCCTGCGTTGTCATTTTCTCCTGGCCATTCGTGTTTCAACTTCTTGGATGTTGCATTTTGGTCTACTAGCTTCCGCTGTTGTTTTAGCCTACCTTTTTGCTCCTTGGACATCTCTTGCTTGTGTTTTCTTCATGGAATGTTGTCATTTTTGCTTCTCTTCCAATTCTCCTCTTTAAAACCACAGCATCCTTTTATTTTTCATGAAATTCACGTTGCATGGGTTGCTCATCAAATTTCCATGCACAGCTATGAACAACTTCTTTTTGTTTTCATTTTTTTCTTCTTGTCTTTTAATTTTTTTCTTCTTGCTCCATGAAGACAAGTGAAAATTAATCTTCAGAAAATGGCCCAAATATCGTGCTTTTGAGTCATTTTAACTTCTTTGCTTCCGAATTGTGCCTAAAATTACATATGAGTCAAAGTGAGTAACTTAAGCAATTTCATGTCAATAATCACTAAGTGTTATAGAATAATTTCATAATCAATTAAGCACCTATCAATTTATCCCACACTTAGCTTTTAGCCATCCTCAGGCAAAACATTAAAAATAAGCTCAAAGACCCAAAAACATTGTGACTCATTTACTATATGTTCCAATAACTCATTTACCATATGTTCCAATAATACAAAATCATAAGCAAAGATGAATGACCTTCAAAAATCATAGCAAGAACTTAACATTCCAAGCTTTTACTCATGATCAATCAATATTCAATACCTTTAAAAACCTAACAATCTAATAGTAGACTTGGAAAATGTGTTTAAACAAGATATTTCTATGGGTACACTCAACACCATTCATGATCATATCATCCCACAGCTTTGCATATCATTTCATTTCTCTACCACTAATATTCACATGCAAAATCATGGATCAAAGGACTTTTTAGGGTTGTAATGTGGGTAAACGTAAGATGAGATGTATTTAAGTCAAGTAGCATGAAAGTCATTAAAGCTATTAAAACAAATGCAACACTTAATATAACATCAAGAACTGATGTTAAATACATCATTTGAAAGGAAATGATAGGAGTGCTACCTACTTTATGTCTTTTTTGGAAAAGATAGCAGATTTATTTTTATATAAAATTAATTTTTGATTATAATTATAATCTAACTTTGGTAAAATCAAATATTTCATATTTTGTTCTTGGAGTTTCTTAAACTTTACATTTAAGTCCAACTTAATTTAAATTATTTTTCTTTTTAAATACTTCTTATGTGTGACCCATTATGTTCATAATATGTTAACAATGATTATTAATAATTATTACAATTTATAATTAAAATTAGATAAATTATTTATTATTTATCTTTAATTTTTAATTAAATAATTTATAATCATATATCAAGATTATCGTCTAATAGCATGTTATAATCACCTAAATATTATGAACGCTAAAGTGGTTTGATTCGATCTATCCATGTGTAGTTATGATGCATAATTTAATCATTTCGGTATTGAAATAACCTGAATTTCGATGTTGCGTTGTGGTTACGTCAAAATTTAACCAAGGATTGTATATAGTGCAACCTTGAGTCGTTCTCCCTGAGGAATCAAAAAATTCAAATGAAATTCCTAAATAACTAAATGCAATGCAGCCTAAACTATAGAATGGGGTGTGATTTGATCAATTACCACTAAAAATTGCAATGAATTAGAATAAACGTAAATGACTTATTTTTGGTATTTTAATTTAAAATGAGTGATATGAAATGATAGTGAGTGAATGTAAAAAGAAGAAACAACACAAGTAATTAGCAATGATAAACGTAACTCTCCAGTTTAACAACGCAGGCAATCATCTCTCAAACAGATATTGGAGTTAAACAAATGAACTAAGAGTTAAAATCAAGCTTTTAATCCAACAACTAAGCCACCTCAAATTGTTACAAAAATATTTTCCAAAATTCCAATCTACTAACTGCCACCAAAATATTAAAGAAGAACCAAGGATACTAAAACCCAATGCTCAATTTTTACTTAACAATTAAGAAAACAAAGTTAATATCAGCAGCTGATATAATAATCCAATCATTCAAGCCACCTTGAATAATCACCAAATATTCAATAAAATCTCAATACAAAGTCTTGACCCAAAACAAAGTAATGAAATTGAACCGAAATTAGCACAATATCAATTGCTAAACAATAATCCAGCTACAAAAATCTTCCAAGTCAAAGATATAATCCATACATAACTCTAAATAATTAAATAGTTATCCTAAGACCTAGGAATCACTAAATAATCAAATGGTTAGAAGATAAATGCAGTTGAAACTCCCCTATAAAAACTCAAGCTTCTGCCACTGCCATTGAATAAGAGGATTAGGATGAACTAGCCACAAAAATTCATGGAAGACGCTGTTAACAATGAGCTCCGATGGTCAGCCATGTAAGGTGGGAATGATGGTTTGGATCTATAGGAGAAGAGGAAAAAGCACCGAAACATAGCTTCGTGCTCTACTCTTCACGTTTGCGTTTTTCTCTTATTTTCCCAGCCGGTCACAGACCATGCAAACCCTCACGTTTTTCTTCTATGCAGACCCAGCATGCACTCACACCAGACCATGCATGTCATGCCTGTAGCTGGATGTTTTTCTTCTTCTCCCAGCCACGCACACACGCCTCACTTCTTCGCGCCCCACTTCTGCCGCTAGCTTCTATTTAGCTTGATGTGACTAATTAGAATCCTCTCCTTTTTCCACCGTTTCTGTACACTCCAAACCTTTTCAAAACCTCCACACGTCTGCGTTGTCGTTTCTTTAGTCCCTCTGCTATTGTAATGTTGTCCACTCCAACTTACTCTCCACGCTGCCATTTCCTCTTTATTTCTCTGGACCACGCTGCCATTTAGTCCTCCCAGTCCATGACGTTTTGGACTGCTCTTTCTTTTCTTCTGTTGTTGCGCTTTCTTCTTCAATGTTTTAATGCTTTGTCTCGTTACTTAATTTTTTCAACTTTAATTTCTCCAAGTACCCTACAATAAAAATTGCAGATAAAATAACATCAATTGTCCAAAAATTAATTTATCACAGTTAAACCAAAATACGACAATTTGTGCCCCTATAAACACAAATTAAACGTAGGGCACAATAATTCAAATAATAATCAAATAAAGCCATAAAGACCACTTTTAGTGACAAAAATCCATCCAAATGATATGAAAATATATATGAACAAGTGACTTTGTCAACTCCCCTATACTTAGCCTTTCGTACTCCTGGGCAAATTATTAGTAAAGAGAAATTCAACAGTTAAACTTAATGCAAGTAAACTTAAAACTGACAAGGCAAGAATATGCAATCAAATCAAATAACCTCTATCCCTAATCAACCAACAGTCATGGAATGCTTCGGTGCAAAGAAACTAACATAAGAGACATAGCAAGATAGAAGGAAAGGAAACATAATATATCTCTCAAAGGTATAAGTGTCTCTCTCATCTCTCAAATAGGAATTTTTTCACTCAATCCACCTAGATTAGCACCTACCATAAGCTTGTAAAGATTCTACTATCTCCACTATTAACATACCATAGATTCATGATCAAAGGGACTTTGTAGGGTTGTAATGTTGATGAAAGGCTAATGAATGGATGAAATGGAAAAAAACAAATGACAAATGCATTGCATGAGTGTTAAGAAACAACTCAAAAAGAGTTAAAGTGCAACCATCAATTGAACACCAATGTGCAATTATCAACTTTAAAAATCCAATCTTTAATCTTCAATCCACCAAGAGATGTCTTATTTCAAACTTTATTCTTTTTGGCCAAACTATTCTCTATATTTTTTCTCATTTTTTATTTTTATTTTTTGTTTTTGTTTTGTTTTTTTGTGCAAATTTGGCATACGCTAACCTAAGAAGATAAAAATAACAACATCAATTATGCACATTTAATCACGAAGAACATAATGTAACTCATGCAAAACACTTGTTCAAAAACAATGGAATGAATGAAAGTGAAGGGCTCAAAGGGGTAAGCAAAGGTCAATTGAAATGACTTGTGTTTGGATAAAGGGGTTTAGAAATGAATGCCCCTATCATACTGACAAATCTAGGTATTAACATAGCTTTGAAAAAGAATCTAGACAAGTTCTAGAGGCTAACCAAGCTAGGTAGAAATCACACAAGATGAGAAAGAAAAGTAAGGCTAAAAAATCCTTCCAACAAGGCTTTCTCTAAGATATTTCCTCCCTAAAATCAAGCTATACAATAAGGTTAGTAACATTGCACCAAGGCATTCCACTATGCTAATCAACTAAGAATAAAAATTACTCAAATCAAAACGCATTCAAATCTTGACATGTCAATGTTCACATGCATAAACAATAAGGATTTGAAAAAAAACCCCAAGGATTGCAAAAGTTAAGTGAGAATATGGGAATCATAGCAACAATTGTTCTCAAGAGATAAACCCAATCAATTTAGCTCAAACAATCAAACAGTGCCTAATGAAAAGTCAATAATATGGCAATCCAAACAATGGCAAACAATTCAGCAAAAGCAATCCCTCCCCCACACTTAGTCAATACTTTGGTCTCAATGTAAGAAACTAACTAACAATAACTAAACGAAATAAACAACTACAACTACTTCCTACAGGAAAGGTTCCCTTCCCCCACACTTATTTCGAACTATCTCAGCATATAGATATCACCATTAATATAATAGAGAATAAAGGAGAAAGGTGGAAGGGAACAACCGTGGGATTAGGGGGTCTTTGATCCTCACGGTAGTGCTTAAGCAGATGACCATTGACTTGTGAAACATGACTAGTTGCTTCATCCACTAGCTTTATTGTTCCAAATGAATGCACCTTGGTGACTTTGAAAGGGCCCTCCCACTTGGTGACAAACTTCCCCGGCATCAACTTTAACTGAGCCTTGAACTTTAAAACTTTGTCACCTTCATGGAATTCCTTCCTCAAAACCTGTTTTTTATAAATCATTTTAAGCTTATCTTTGTAGATTCTGGCATTATCATAAGACTCAAGTCTCATCTCTTCAAGCCATTGGAGTTGCATGGTCCGATTTTCAAGTGAAGATTCAAGGTGTGCATTACATGCCTTGATCGCCCAATAAGATTTGTGCTTGATCTCCATAGGTAGATGGCAAGACTTGTCATAGAGTAACCGGAAAGGGGACATAGCTATAGGGTGTGATGTGATTTAATTGGTGTTTTCAATATATTTGTTCGTAAGTGATTTTTTTTTGTTATTTTGTGATCTGTTCATTTTTTTCCTTTGTTTCATGTTTTAAAAAAAATTATGGACGGAAGGAATTACTTTTATAATTCATATTCTCAATCCTATAACAATGTTTGGACTGATCAACCTAACTGTTGTTATGGGTGGAATAATCAACAGAATTACTTCCATGATAGTTTGCAGGACACACAACAATTCTCGTACAGACCAGAAGCTTCCTATCACAACTCCGGTTCATCTCTGGAAGAGTTGATGTTGCAATTGTAGGAGAATACTTTACAATTCCAAAAGGATGGAGGGCAATTTCCAAAAAACACATATTCTAGAGCCCAAGATCCGGAGAGCCAACATAATTCAATTGCTTTTTTAGCAGAACTTGTTGATAATATGGTTGCTTACAATTTACAATTTCTACAGGATATGCATCAGGAAATGCAAGAATTCCGAAAAGAGACAAAAGCACACCAACAAAGGATGCAAAACCTAATGGGTCAGATGACAGTAAGCCTTGATCGCCTAGAATCGCAATGAGAAGAGGCGCAACCGTATCAACCTGAGGTGTTCCTAACTGAAGTCTGTGCAGAAAATTTGCAAAGTGATAAGGAGCTTGAGAATTTTGAGGTCAACTCTCAACGAATTGTTTGTGTCGAAGAAGTGGAGAAGGAGCCCGAAGCTGAAAAGGACACATCTTTTAGCTCAGAGGTAAGCACTGAGTCTATGATTATTTTTGAGACTAACTTTTTACCTTTACATTACAGATTGGAGGAGTTAAATGACAAAGAAAAAGGTGAAGAGACGTTCGAAATATTTCTGCAATGTATGAACTTAGTCGAAATTGAGAGTTTAAGGATAGAGAAGATGCTGAAGGAGGATGATGATCAACTAAGGCCCTATCTGGAATTACCTCACGTAGAGGAGCCGCATGTGATACATGAAGATCAAAATTTTGTCACGTGAGGAGAAGAAGGAGTCGAGCCAGCGACCCTAAACAAAGGCGCTTCTTAGGAGGCAACCCAAAGGAAGTAAATTTCTTTTCCTTTACATTTTTGCATTACTTTTTTTATGCATGTGTGTTTTTGAATTTGTTTGTTTTACTTGTTTTTTAGTTTTCAATCAAAATGAGAGAAGAATAAAACAAATGAAAGAAACATTTTCTCATTTTCTATTGCTTCTTGGATTATATATTCATGATTAGAGTGTGATTGACTAGAAAATTTCATAGCAACTTTAGCATGTACTTTTGCTCTTGTGATTGGTTGATATGTATTATCTTTAAAAGAGCAGTGACTAATGGTAGATAAAGCCGGTGAGATTTTGAGCCTTATTTGACTGACACATCCATATTAGTCTCATTGCCTTTTGATAATGTGTGACACATTCATGACATGTACGTCCTGATTTTGCATTGATTTTCTATTTGAGACCACATTCTTATTACATGCATTAACATGGATATGATTAGGCATTCTTTGTTTTTCATAAACTACATTAGCCAAATAACCTACCCTATTGA
>JANKOE010000008.1:63309913-63320749 GCA_026284465.1 Erythroxylum citrifolium | reverse complement strand
ATTTTGAGATGTTAGAAGATTGAAAATGAATTCGTAATGTTTCTAAGGGTTCAAAGGGTTTAAGAATGAAAAAAAAAATTAATAACCCTTCGAGTTTATATGAAAGCTCAAGTTTCACGATCTTAAGCAAGATAGTTGGGTTCCGGTAACGGGATCCAACATTTCTTTATCTCTCCATAAAAATTTATAGCTTTTGGTATTAATTTGAAAAAGATTGATTGAATCAAAGTAAGGGTATCGATTGGAAGAGTATTAATTGGATATTTTACTGAATATTCTTCAATATTTTGGTGATATCTTGATCTGTAGGGCTCTAAATAAGATGATTCTTGTTTATAAATAAACTAGAGACATAGAGCTACAAATGATTTGAGGGAATCAAATTTTAATTCAATCTCTAAGACTTTCAATTTCTGGATGTAAGTTGAGTATAGTGTACTGTTTCAGTATAACAATAGTCCGAAAATATTTGGGCTATAACTTTTAGATTTCTGAACCAAATAGAATGAATTTGTTATCATTAGAAACTAAAGACAATGGGGAACAAATGTTTTGAAGAAGTCAAATTGAAATTCTGATTTGAATTTTCCCAAAAGCTATTCTGAAATAGGTAAAACGGGTTTGAATATGATGACTGACTAGTGGGGGCATGCCACCTTGTGGGATGCTCGTTCGGATGTCATTTAGGACGTCGGGCACATGTCTCGCGAGGATTGGATAATGTGTGATCTTGAAATGTTGGAATAACATTAGGGAATGAATGGTTGGTATCCAAGTACCAAAGGAGTCCGAATGTTGGGCTCCGGTAACCAAGAGTTGGGCTTCGAAAATACGGAGTAATGAAGAAGATCACGTTTTATGACTTCGAATGTTGGACTCCGGAAGCAGGGTCTAACAACACCTCTAGACATAATCTCGCATATCCTATTCTCTCCATTTTGGCTATGAGGGAGTCCATACATAGAGGTTACTCAAAGAATAAGTTATGTAGCTTAGTCCCTCTCTAGTCCAGTATTCTAAATGTAGATTGTGAAAATTAATCTGTAATGAAATTCCCATGATGTTATCTATCTCAAGTGAGAAGGGGTTAACCTGCAATATGTCAGGGACCTTACTCAAGAATGCCAATTAGATTCACTCCCTTTGAGAATCAAAAAATGAAACAATTGTCATATGCTAATAAGGACTTTTTCTAATCCTTCTTTAATCTATTTTGCATAGCCTATGCATTCACCTATAGGTAGGAGGCTCTCTTCTAAAAAAAATCTAACAAATGTATCTAATCAGACATTTGCACTTCTAAATGGAGTAACCTGACTTGAAGTTAATGGGCTTAATTTAAGTTAACTAAGTTTTAAGATGACTTTATTTTTTAAATTTCTGTTCCAAGTCAAATTTAGACTAAGATTCTACCATTTGAATCCAACTTGAAATAAAATGTCTCACTTATATAAAATGTTGTTCTTTTGTTACTTTTTTAGAACCTAAGTTATTTATTATCTTATGTCTACCTTTGCCTAAGTCCTAACCCCCTTTTCCACCAACCTCTATCTCGATTTAGAGTTGGAAAATGATAAGAGTGAAAATTTTAAGATTAATAGGCATAGGTGCAAGCTATACTTTGGAGGGTCATTCTCATAAAAAAGGAAAGTACTTTTTTTTCCTTTCACTCACTCTTTCATAATTACATATGGAATGGTTCAGCTAGTGACCTTAACTTAGCATATTTGTCTTTCATTTGCTTGTCTTCATGTTAGTGCTGTTTTGCTTTGATTTGATAGTGTTTAGTTTGGTTTTGATTGAGTTTTAACTTGTTTTGCCCTTCGATCTCTTGTTATTTAAGTACTCAATGATGTGTTTTGAGATTACTTGAAGGTTTGTTATGCACGTTTGATGTTAGCTAGTCTTGAATTTTGTTGTTGAAGTAGTTTGAATTCAATAAATATCTCGAAAGGATGGAGGATTATGGAAATTAGGGAAGCTATGAAGGTGAGTCATGAGGTACAAGGTGAAAATAATGTGTTGGGGGGATCTTGGAGGTAAAATGAGGTGAAAAGATGAAAAGTCAGTGAAGTGCAGGAAAGGCCATGGCCTGCGGCAAGGTAAATCTGTCCCACGCAACTTTTAACTTAATTTTTTACCATTTTCCTTCTTTGACATATATATTCATTTCTAACCTCATTTTTTCATTCACTTTCATTTTATCTTTATCTCTCTAAGTTTAGAACCTCCAAATACTCTCCCTTTGCTCCAACCAACCTTCAAACTTCCACCCTCTTCCAGCTTCCGCCTACTTGCAGTCTATTTTGTCACGCATTAGGCAGTCAGTGAAGCGTAACTTATCATCGAGAAGAAATTAAGTCTCGAGCTGCGAGTGAAGGAAGATGGCGGCAGATTTCAGAGCGCCCTTCCCAATCTACTCAGAGGAGGAGGTATTCCAATCCCTTAGTGTTAAGTAGATAATAGTCCTAAAATACTTCGATTTTGCTATTCTAGATAGACTAGAATTACGAGATATGGTTGAGAATTTAGTAGAAAGAATTTATTGGAGCAAATTTAAACACTTCCAATATCCTGTCTACCAGGAGCTCACCTACGAATTCCTTTAGTTCGAAACCAATAACACTAAGGAAATGTGGTTTAGGTTACGGGAACAACCTTATGAACTGAACATTGAAATTATGTGTGATATTTGCAGTTTCCCTTAATCTTCCATTGTGGATCAGCACGATGACTTTCATGCTTCACGCTATTAGAACGAGCTCACTGAGTTGGAGCAGTTTGACGCCAAGAATGCCCACAATAACATTATACGAAGCCATGAACACTTATTGTTACATAAATTCATGTGTCAAATGGTCTTTGACAAATAAAAAACCAACAAGTGCTCAACGAAGGAACTTTTTCTATTATGTTACATGGATCACAACATCTCAATGTGCATTTCACACATATTGTGAATGTTATTGTTGCGACTCTACATAAGAGGAGCAACAATTTGGGTACAGGTTACTTGGTTTCCGCCAATGCTGAGTACTACAATGTAGATTGTAGTGGTCTAACCATCCACTGCTCTGATTTTCTAAATCACCATCACTTATGGCGTGTTGAAATACTAAAGCCCATAATATGGAACTTCGAGACATCAGCCAAAAATATCATGTGAAGACCAGGGCCAATCCTGTAAGTTTTAATGCAATGCCAACTCAGCCGCCAGAAGAGGACTCGACTAGTGAGGAGTTCCAATAGGAAGAAGAAACAGAAGAACTTGGTTAGAAGAAGGTGCTCGATGCAATCTCCACCAACACCCAAACACTTACAAAAACACTTGTGGAAAACTTTAGGACGATGAAGGAGATGAACACAATGACGTCAGAGCTAGGATATACTTCGGATTCATTGGTACTTTAATGCTCAAGGAATACAACTTCCACCTCCGGTACCATCCCTGCCTCAATCACCATGAGTTCGTGTTCTAACTCATTTAGTTCCTGCTGTTGTTGTTTAATCATATATTATGTTTGATTTCCCCCTTTTGTGTGTTTGTATGTCTCCTTCTCACATTGAGGATTCAGTGTAATTAATTAACATAATCGTTTTCCTTTGAGTGTGAACATTAAATCCTAATTAACTTGCATATTTTAGCAGAATAACCCAGATCACAAATTTTTCAAGCTAATGATTTTTCATAACCTAAGAAATTATGTTCAAAATTAAATCGATTTCGTTACATCTAGGCCATTGATACATTCACACAATTCACAATAAGCAACCTAAACACACTAATATAACAATAAGCAAAATTCACACTCAAAGGAAAACACACAACCCTCCTCACACTTGAACAACACATTGTCCTCAATGTGAGAAGGAGACATACAAACACACAAAAGGGGGAAATCAAACTCAATATATGAAAAGCAAAAATAATAGGAGGAACTAAATAGGTTAAAACATGAACTCATAGTGACTAAGGCAGGGATGGTGTCGAAGGTAGCAGTTGTACGCCTTGAGCTTCAAAGTACTGATGAATCCGACGTATATCCCGGCTCTGAAGTCATGTGTGGGCCATCTCCTTCATCATCCTAAAGTTTTCCACAAGTGTGTCTATAAGTGTTTAGGTGTTGGCAGAGATTACATCAAACACCTCCTTCTAACTAGGTTCTTTTGTTTCTTCTTTCTCGTCAAACTCCTCGCTAGTTAAGTCCTCTTCTGGCTGCTGAGGTGGTGTTGCACTAGAACTGGACCTAGTCTTCACATCAGATTTTTGGCTGATGTCTTAGAGTTTCATATTATGGGACTTTAAGATTTCAGCACGCCACAAGTGCTGGTGATTTATAAAATCAGGGTGGTGGTGGTTAAATCACTACAATCCACACCGTAGTACTCGAAAATGGCAGAAACCAAGTAACCCATACCTAAATTGTTTCTCCTCTTACGTAGAGTCGCAACAATAGCATTAATAACATATGTGAAGATGCACACTGAGATTTTTGTTTGCACCATAATAGAAAAAGTTCCTTCGCTGAGCACTTGTTGGTTTTTGATTTGTCAAATACCATTTTACACATGAATTTATGTAACAATAAGTTCTTGTGGCTTTTTATAATGTTGTTGTAGGCATTTTTAGTATCGAACTGCTCCAGCCCAGTGAGCTCGTTCCAATAGCGGGAAGCACGGAAGTCATCATGCTGATCCACAATGGAAGATTAAGGGAAACTGCAAATATCACACATAATTTCAAAGTTCAGCTTATAAAGTTATCCCCGCAACCTAAACCACATTTCCTTAGAGTTACTGGTTTCGAACTAAAAGGAAGTAAGGAATTTGTGGTTGAGCTCCGGGTAGACAAAATTTTGAATGTGTATAAATTTGCTCCGCTGAATCCTTTCTGCTAAATTCTCGACCCTATCTCGCAATTCTAGCCTATCTAGCATAGCAAAATCGAAGTATTTTGGAACTACTATTTGCTTAACACTAAGGGATTGGAATCAAATACCTTCCTCCTCTGAGTAGATTAGGAAGGGTTCTCCGAAATCCGCCACTTTGACTTTGTTCCTTCATTCGTTACTCAATACTTGATTTCTTCTTGATGGTTGGTTACACTTCACTGATTGCTTAATGCGCAGCATAATGGACTACAAGTAAGAGAAAGTTGGAAGAGGGTGTAAGTTTGAAGGTCAGTTAGAGAGAAGGGAGAACATTCTAAGGTTCAAAATTTAGAGAAATAAAGTTAAAATGAAAGTGAATGAAAAAAAATGAGGTTAAAAATGAATATATATGTGAAGCAATGGTAAATTGGTAAAAAATTAAACTGAAAGTCACATGGGACAGATTTACTCTGTCGTAGGCCACAATTTTGGCCTGCTGGGACATGATCATAGCACTTACTAATGATGGTCATGATTGTAGTAGTGGCCTTTACTGCACTTCATTGACTTTTTTGTCTTTTCTCCCCATTTTACCTCCAAAGATCCTTCCCTAACACATTATTTTCACCATGTACCTCATGAATCACCTTCATAACTTCCCTAATCCGTATAACCCTCCATCCTTTCAGGATATTTATTGAATTCAAACTACTCCAAATTCAAACTACTCCAACAACGAAATTCAAAACTACCTAACATCAAACATGCACAACAAGCCTTTAAGTAACCTCAAAACATATCATTTAGCACCTAAAAAATAAGAGATCGAAGGGCGAAACAAGTTAAACCCAATCAAAACCAAACTAAACACTATCAAATAAAGCAAAAGCACACTAACACAAAGACAAACATGCTAAGTTAAGGTCACTAGCTTGATTATTTCATATGCAATCATGAAAGAGTGAGTAAAAGGAAAGAAAGTACTTCCCTTTCTTATGAGAATGACCCTCCAAAGTATAGCTTGCCCCTATGCCTATTAATCTTAAAATTTTCACTCTTATCATTTTCCAACTCCAAATCGAGATAGAGGCTGGTGGAAAAGGGGGTTAGGACTTAGGCAAAGGTAGACATAAGATAATAAATAACTTAGGTCGTAAAAAAGTAACAAAAGAACAAGTAAGTGATTTTGATGATGTTTTAATGTTTGTGATTAAATGCATACACAAGTTGTGTTGGAAGAAGCAATTCGGTGATGAGTTATATGAATAGTAGGTGAAATTGCTATTGTGCAGAAAAGTATGAATTAGGTTCTATTTTGGGATGATATTTGATTATGAAAATGATGTTGAAATTCATAAAAAATTGAAGAATATATATATATATATATACTCTGTTCTGGTTTAGAGAAAAATGTATATGGGTCTTATTACTGTGGCTATGCGTGAATGTGTTTGAGTATTTATAAATGAATCAAATAAGTTTGATGATGTTTGAATGATTGAAAATGAAATTTATGCATGAGGTGTGTAAGAAGGGTAGCTTCAGTGGTGTTCAGAATGAGTTAACTTAGAAATTAGTGAAGTGAATAGTGCTAGAAATGGAAAAAATGCAGAAACTAGAAATTGTATGAATGAATATACAAATTTTTTATGTTTATATTGAATCTTGGATTTTTTATTTGTTTAAGTTGTGATGAGTTGAAATGGAAGTAGAAGATTTGATTTAAGTGTCATATGTGTTAATTGAATAAGATAGAAGTGAGAAAATCTGGAAAAATGAAGAAGGAGAAAATTTACGTTTTAGAGAGAGAAGGGAAGAGGAGTTGCACCAAGGTTACTGTAGAGAGAGAGACTGTTTTGAATATCTTTTATTCATTTTGTTATAACTTTGTCTCCTGACTTCCAAATGACTTGAAAATTGAACCAATACACTCCTAAGACATTGCTTTTCCTCTTCATAAAAATTCAGAGCCATCTGAATTGATTTGAAAAAGATTGGTCAGATAAAAATGAGGAAATGTGTTGGAATGTTATGAACTGGAAAATGTTTATTGAACATACTTCGGTATTTTGATTATATCTTGATATGTAGATTTCCAAATGATTTTATTCTTAATTCATATTAAACTTGAGGCATAAATATACAATTTTATTGAAGAAGTCTAATTTTAATTCTGTCTCTAAGACTTTCAAAAATGAAATGAAATTGAGTCTTTGATTAGGCTGTAGTACTACCAGGGACAGAAATCATTTCATGTTGTTATTGAATAAACTGTATTGATGTAGGCAAAATTAGACTAAGGTGTCTTCATGAAAGTTGTAGATTCCTCTCTTAGCTTTAAATTGGTTTAAATTTCATAATTATTGGATATTGTAATTGAGAGATATGGGTTGTACAACTTGAATGCATGATCATGCTCTAGCCAAAAGTTCAAATGTACTCAGTCTGTGGTATTATGAGCATAACTCATAGAATAATGAACTAAATTGAATGATTTTGGTGTCATTAGAAACTTAAGACACAGAGGAAAATTTTTCTAGAAGAAAGTGTTACAAAAATACATCAGTTTCTTAATCTTATTGATTATGCAAAGTTGACCCGAATGGGATGCTTTCAGAAAAAGCTAGAATAGTGAATGAGTGTGTGAATTTTGGCACTATTGGAGTACATCAATTTGTTACAGAAATATACCCGAGAATTTGTCATTGTATATACATGATACATTTATACACGTGTTTACTCAATTACATAAGCAGTACAGTAATTTGAAATTGTGTTAATCTATATAGGAGAGCAAGTAGCGCGACCATATCCTGATATTGCTAGAATGTCAAGACAATAGGCTTAAGGGAGCAATTGTAAGTAACCTAAGATGGTCTCACTTTAATTTGATCTGATATTATGATTTGAATTTGATATATGATGAATATGTAATGATTGTGTACTGAATTCTAGACAATACTTGTCTAAGGCATTTAATGCATGTGAATATCATTGGAAGTGCTGCTTGTATGTGAATGAGACTGCCTAAATGATTTTTAACTAAAAGTGATTGAATGTTATGATTGACTGTATTGACTGAGATAATGTAAATGAAAGTGATTGATTGTATTGAATGAATTGTGACATGCATTTCATTTCAATTCATGTAATATAAAGGCGGTTGTGACTGGTGTTGCTACTGACTAAGACTGCTACTGAAAAGAGCTTAAAGCTCAAACATATGTGGTTAGAGCCTAAGGCTCACTGTGATCAATGAGCCCGGTGATACGGGATACTAAAAAAATACACAGTCACATCAATGTAAAAACGAATGTGAGTCTCATACATATACCATTCACATATGATTTGTAAAGCTGTAAAAATGTTATATGTTTGAATATATGGTGTTAAACCAATGATTGCACTTTATTCAAGTGTAATGAAGTGATAGTTTGATTAAATTGTTTGACTGAAATATAATTCGTTTGTGATAGAACTTGATGCTAATCAAGTTGGTATGAGCTGTGTGACAATATGTTTATGATTGATTATGTTTTATAACTTGAGTGAACCACTGAGGATGGTTACTCTACTAAGTTTGCAAAACTCATCAAAATTGCACTGTTGACAATTTCAGGTTCGAGAATGAGATGACCTAGCTTCTAAGACTCCATAGAAGCATATTTTATGCAACTTTGACGATCAGATATGGCTCAAAGGTCAGTCAAATGGGCATTGAAGACATAGTTTGTTAATAACTATTGTGCATTCCTCATATTTTTAGCATACTATGTAGACTGAGCTGTTTATGCTCATAGGACGATGTTGTATATATATGGATGATGTTGAACTTAAAGCTACAATGTTCATTATGGTTATAATATAAAATGAGGAAATTTTGGATTTTAGCAAATGTGTGATTTTTTATTTTAATTACAATGCCATGTGATACAGTGAAAGTGAGATAGTTAACACGTCATTTTTTTCGTAGTTAACACATCATTTTTGTCAGGCATGTTGATCGCGGCTCGTCATTCGATCTTAAGATCGATCCTTGGAAACCAGTCAAAAATAATAAATTCCAAGATTGCAGTATAATCTGTAACCTCGGGTCGTCTCACTTCTTGAAACCGACGAAAAAGGTTTAAAGCTAACCTAAGTCAAAGATGCAATTGAAATTGATAAAAGGACTAGGGTTTTGTGAATTGATCAAAATTGAGTAAAATAACTAAATTAAAGAAAATTGTAAGAAAGTATATTTTTGGATTTCGGGAATTTTCAAATCAACAAAAATTTAATTAATAATCAATGATAGAAAATCCTCTTGAAAATGTGCTTAGGCTATCACGGTTCAAAATTAAATTGCGGGATTAGAATCCACTAAGTTTCCGAAAAAGCAACCTTAAGGGACCCCCTAAGTCCAAAGATTTAATTAAATAACCCATTAATTAAAACCTCGTTAAAAACCTTAGTGTGCGGAATGGAGATATTCATGCAATTGGTCATCGGTTCAAACTTAATCATCCATATCAAACACAACCATGCAGATAATCAGGATTAATGCAATCACCTAAGACATATATGAGACCTCATATATTCAAGCGCAAGAATCCACATAAACAATATCCAAATCACAAAATATTGTTCAACACACGATTAAGCCCTAATCATGCTAATCTAATCATACTACCGTAATCTCTAACCAAGAGTTTTACAATAATATAACTAAACTTTCAGACAATATTTCAATGCTTCAAAAAACTGAAACTGTATCAAAGAAGAAATTAAAGTGTTTCATGGAGTTAACATTGGTAACCTTCACTACTTATTAAACACTGAAAGAGATGCTCTGGATAAGGCACAAAATGACCAATATCTAGATCCCACCAATCTTCAATTGCAATAAGCTAAACTACAAGCCTCTTTTAATTGCATCAAAGCAGATCAATTTGATCACTTTTGTGGAAGTAAAGATCTAAAACCAAATGGCTAATTGAGGGTGAGGAAAAATATTGCTTTCTTTCATAGAGCTTTCTAACAAGGAAATCTGCTAAAAAAATTGTCTCCTTGATGTCTATTGGAACTTAAACTTCATACATAAAATGACTTTATTTTTTAAGATGTTAATTACGTCAATTAGCTGCTTGGTTCTAGAACATCAACAACTTCTACAAGACTCCTTGGTCAAATTATATAACAAAAGATATCTTTAAGTGAAATAGATTTTCTCTCATCCATAACAACTCCAACTAAAATTAAATTGGTAATCAAGTCACTAGCTCAATGAAAAGCCCTAGGTCTAGATGGCTTTAATATTCTATTCTTCTCTAAAAATTGAAGCATGATGAGGTAAACTGTAATAAATGTTGTTCAGTAGTTCTTTATTAAGAGAACCTTACTAAAAGAGCTCAACAGAACCTACATCACTTTAATTCCTAAGAAAAAAGATCATAAGTCCTTTAATAACTTTGGTCCTATCTTTTGTTGCTCCTCCATATAAAAAATTATCTCCAAGGTAATAGCAGAAAGGCCCAAAAGCATGCTTCCAGATCTGGTGGATGTCTCTGAATGTGCTTACATCCCAAAAAGGCATATAGGTGACAACATTGCAATTGCACAATAGCTGTTCAAACAATGCTAACAAGAATTGTGCAATCAAGTTAGACTTTTAAAAGGCTCATGACTCAGTAGATTGAAGCTTCATTCTTAACATGCTAATTTTTTGATTCCCTAGCATCTTTATAGAATGGATACACTGATGTATCTAAAACGTTTCTTACAAAATATTGGTAAATGGATATGCTTTTCCTCCTATCTATGTAGCTAAGGGAATCAACCAAAGGGATCCCACACTACAACAAAAATGAGATACGGTAACAGGCGATAAGTGTTATTAAATATGAATAGTAACACTAATGACTATGCTATGATAGCCCATGTTACTAAAGATATGATGCTTTAGTAACAGTTTTGACATGTTATT
>JANKOE010000008.1:63277844-63293343 GCA_026284465.1 Erythroxylum citrifolium | reverse complement strand
GAGAACTCACGAGGGCACAATTTTCTGTGGACAATATAATAAAATAGGAAATACCTTGCCCTCTGCAATAACTCCCAGTGTAATGGTCCGGTTGTCATGTTAAATGCTCCAGGATAGCATATCAAATGAGCACCTATCATCAATTTGCAGTTAATTAGAAATATAAAAAGATAAAAATAAAGCCACCAAGATTAAATAAGCTGAAGGAAAAATGATTCCTGAACCAGTACACTAAAAGTCTATATTCATTAAAATATGGTCCAGAAGTACAGTGAAGAATTCCACACAAAAAGGTTAGCATAAGAGTTTCAAACAAGTCATGGCCTATACTCACCTTGAGAACTAACAGAAATGTTGATATTACTACTACAAAATGCAAGTGACGAGCAGATTTTGCATGGTTGTAACTCCATTTATGAGCTTTGAGTAGACAAAGGTTTGGAAGCATATTAAGGTAGAATTGCAGTGGACTAGTTTACGGAGGCCTGTAACAAATACATTACCTCTACTTCATCTACAAATTTCGTTGTAATTATGCCCATTTTTGCTAAGAAAGTATGAAACGTCTCAAATGTAACAAACACTTTGATAAATTGAGTTCTAATCTCCTCAAAACAAGTTGTTTTAGGATCGGGTCCTAGGATCCAATGATCCCACAAGTTTTTCCGAATATCATTCCTCAACATTTCTTTGCTAGGATAGAATATCAAATCATCCACATGACTATTATAGTATCAACTGGGTCCTAGGATCCAATTATCCCACAAGTTGAGGTTTCTGAATAAATACATGACGACAAACCATACAATTCTAATGGCATAATAAAGCCTGGTAGAATCCAGATCTAAATATAGCTTGATTAAACAGATTTAGACACACAAAAATGATATAAAATTCTTTGATTAAGTTTTGAATTTAGACTGCCTGAAGTTGAAGGTTTTAAAATCTTTACAGGCAAATAGTTTGTACAAGCATTAAAAATTGATGTTTAATAGTTTACATCAAAGTGGAAAAAGCTAAGAACAGGACTTTTCGGCATCTTAGTTTGCCTTTATAGAACTTAGGCTTTTGCTCTTTTAACTCCCTATGTTTTTCTAGTTGCTAGATGCTTTACTCACCTGGTGTATAGATTTTACTACTACATTTCTTTGCTTTTTGAACATGTAAAGCTCCTCAGTAGCACGACAATTGTCATGAACCTGCCCTTGAAGGTTACAAAGTGAACAAGATTGTTGCATTTCCTCCAAATGAGTTAATGTGTAGAAATTATGTCTCTCTCAATGTGTTTCACAATTTTGGTTATATTTCGAATGCAGTTTTGCATTGACACACTCACATAATCTATCTCATTGGCGAACGAGCATGAAAAAAATTAACAAGAAAAAGATAATTATGTTGCAGATCAATGGAAAATATTAAAGAAAAAACCTCTTGCTCCATATATCATGGCCAGTTCCTGGAATTGTATGTCATAACAGATACCTATAGCAATACGACCAACCTCTGCACAGAGAACAGGTAATCACTATTTACTAGGGCATAAAAGGGTATCCAAATGATACTTCGAAGAAGGAATAGAGGGCAGCGAAAAACCACCAAGTAAATATGGCGAGATAAATTTATGCCAATTTGAAAATGATACAATACTAAAAATGAGAAACAGTGAAGCAGGAATTAATGTGCTTTTACCTGTAGTTATTTCCATCTTAATTGGAGAAAGGAGGCAATGTTATTTTGAAAAAGTGCAATTCCCAATGGTATAGTGCCAGAAGTGGAAAATATAGAGGGATTAAGTGTAAGACAATTATGAATTGGAGAAAGGAGGCAATGTTTTGGATGCAATTTGTATTCCTAGTATGAAAAGAAATGAAGCATATTATTTGATTTATGTATCAAAGGGGATAAGAGACCTGTATCCACAATAGTTGGCGTCTCTCCTGCTGTTAAAGTCTTTGATTCCATGAAGGTAATCTTCCCAGGAATGTCAATATCGAAGAGGTGTATCTGCAGTTACTAAGAAATGTCAAACGTATACAATCTAACTTAATAAATCTTCTTTTGGCAGCACTGAATGCTCAAGCATCTGTAGAGCAGAACTATAAACCGGTAAAGACAAGAATTCAAATTCAGATGCTTCCGTAATGTTGATATGCACAAGCAAGTACCTTCCGGTGCTTGGCTATCAAGTTTCCCTTGCTATCAAAGACACAGCATGTATTATACAGCCGACCCTGAGACCGTTCTGATATAGAGCCACCAACTATAGTGATCTTGAGATGACGAGCAATTTCTGAGAGCATGGCTGTTGAAGGAGAAGCCTGATAACCCGCATCTATGTCCTCAGCATACACTGGGAAACTATCGTTTGAATATGGACCATTCCAAATTTCCTTTGATGGACATGAAAGACAATTAATCTTCAATGCAGGCAGTTGCTATCGTTAGTCAAAGAAAGAGTTCGTAATTTCTGAGAGCCTCTATTGTTTTAACTAAGCCCACGACTTATGTGATTCCGGATCCACGGAAATAACCAAGAAGCATGCAATTCTCAAGCATTGTACCAGACACAAATGAATAAGCAAACCTCTGGCAATTGTCTTGTAGAAGTAGTAAAGCACCCATTGATACGAATTTCATTGCAAAAGACAGATAAGAAACTCACAGGCAAAACAACAAGGTTAGCGCCCTTAGCAGCAGCCTCCTCGATCGCTTGGCGAGCGTGTGCAATGTTCCTCTGTTTATCCGCCGTCACAGCCAACTGGCACAGCCCTATCTTAAACTAGAGAGAGAAAGAGGGTGAAAACAATAATCAACAACAGGAAGAAGAAGACTAGAAAAAGAATCTACCCTTGAATCCATAAGAAAAAGGAGGTAAAATCAAACCTTGGTAACAGGAGGAGTGGGCAAGGGGAGGGCAAGAGGGACTCTTGCTTGCTCCGCCTTGAAAGACGAAGAAGAAGCCATTACTCTTGAAAATGAGGTGTAGGCGTGGAACCTGAGAGGCTTTAAGTTGATGGGGTTTCTGTTGCTCTTGTCGAGAAGAGAAGGAGTTAGGTGTGTAACGGACGGCTGAGAGCGGCGGAGAGAGATGGGAATCTTCGAAGCAAAGAGGAGTGAGGATGCTGCTGACTTCATAATTACACTTTGTACCTGGCTTTAGTATTTACCAGTGAGTACTAAGTGGTTCGGTAATTTGGCGGATAAGAAACAGATCGTTTGTCCCCGCTCATTGCTCATTTCTCGTTGCTGCTCTCTTCGAATAGGCATTCTAGCGGAAGCTCGCGGTTAAGGGTAAAATTCCACGTGTTTCAAAATTTTCAGAAAATATAGTTATCTAGAATATGTCAATTCAAAATTTTTTATTAAGAATTCTATTTATTAGATTAATACAATAATGAATCAAGCCTATTATAAAATTTTATTTATTATGTAATAATCTTAAAAAATAAAATAAAATTTTTATATTTTAAATAATAAATTTACTTGTTAACAATTACTGATAAATAAAATTATACTATTAGTATACTTCTATTAATAATCAATAATATTTATTAGTTTTATAGAATGGTAAATAATGTATGTTGTTAATTTTTTTTAATGACAAAAATAATTAAGATGTTCAATTTTTATATTTATTATAGTTAATATTTTTAAAAATATATAAAAATAGCTGATTAAATTTTGCTGATAATTAATCAATTTTTCTTGCCATATCGACTATTATATTCAATGTTAATACTAATTATTAGTTAGTTAATCTTAGGCCATCAATTTGGTGTTTAGTGTCTTGAATCCACTCCAACAACCAACGCACCAAAGTTGGATTCCCAAGACCACCATTTTGATGTAATGTTATTATTCATGCACTAAAAATGACATCTTTAACCATATTTGCATATTCTTTTTATGTCATTATCACATCTTGCTCTATTTACATAAATTGTTAAGTAATTAAATTTAAAATATATATTACTTTACACAAAATATATTACATTCAGACCTTTAAAATGACACTAATATTGAATATAATATTAAATTTATTTTTAATTCTTATTTTTAAGTATTATAAATTCATTAATAAAATATTTTAAGAATAAAAAGTATATTTAAAATAAGAGGTACATAAACTTAAAAGTAAAATAAACTACAACATTGATTTAAAAAATTAAAATCTAATAAAAATGCTTGAAATTACAACTAGACTAAAATAAATTACATCTACAACAAGATTTGATATTACAATCAAACTAAAATTACAACAACCAAATTAAAAGTAAAATTAAAGCACTTGAGAATATTAATTTAATATAAATAATTAATAGTTTGGAAGATCATCCTCATTTCCTCTAAAACTAAAATATTGGCTAAAGCCAATAGACGAGCCAACTCCTCCTTGAAGTTCTCCTTTTTGAGCTCTTTATGCATAAATTTTCATTTACTCACTTCTGAAACCCTCACACATTATTGGTTTATGAGGAATCTAGATCTTTACATAAAATTCTATTCTTTTCCTGTATTTGTCATAACTCTAATTTTTTTAACCTCATTTTGAGCTCGTAACAACTGAAATTCATAATTTTTTTCGAGAAGAGATTAACTTTCACGAAACATTCCCTTGATTTCTTTATTCATGGACGTAAAAGGTTTTTTCATTTCTTAATTTTGTTCCTTTTTTATTTTTTTCTTCCTCCTAATTGGACGATTAGTTGCATCATTTGTTTTAGTAAATTCATCTTCAGCTTCATAATCATTGTTTAAATCAATACAAAATGATGGTGATCCTTTAACTATTAAGACTTTTGGGATTCAGACTGAAATATTTTATTGCAGTTAGATCGTTTTCGATAACCATGAGTTTTCTCTTTACTAGTATCAGCATATTCCCTATACTTTTTAGGATCGACCATAAATGATCAAATTTAAAACATTTTTGAAAATTTAGATATTGAATGAGTAAATCTTTTGCACTGATTAAACATTTGTGAGAACGATATAATAAGTCAAACGATTAGAGGTTAAATGTATAATAAAGATATTATATTTGTATACGTTATTAATTTGGTATAGAGTGGTTGGAGTGTTAAAAAATTTGGTACAAAAAGATTACTAGAATATTCCTTTTTCGTTAGTTAGGAGTTGCGTGGTTTCACTTTTTTTTGTGGATTTTAGTTTTAAAATTTTGTTTTTGTCAAATACAAACAAAAATATGTTTCGTTATTAATGTCAATATGGTTATATTTTTATTATTGATGATAATTATATATAAGATAAAACTTAAAGATAAATTATTTTAATTTATTTAACTTATTTTAATCTCTTATATAATATTTATTAATAAATAATGAATAAAAATTATTTTATTTTAGTAGAATAAATATTTTAAAATTAAATTTTATTTAATTATTAAATCAAAATTTTATTTAAAATTTATATGTTTTGATGATATTTTAAATTGAATTATATTTATTAATAACTAATAATTTCATTTAATTAAAAATTAAATAAATTAAATAATCAAAAAAATTTATTAACTAGATATAATATTAAATTAAGTTATTCATAATTGTTATTAATAAATGATATATTAAATAATTAAATAATATATAATTAGTTGATTGTAAACCAGATTATGAAAAAATAGAAAAACAAAAATTACATTTGTAGTTTTCATAAATTTTGAAAACTTGAAAAAAATTAAAACTAAAAACGGAAATTAAAAACTCAAAAACAAAATACTAAATTTGAAAACAAAAATAGAAAACTAAAAAAAATGGAAACAAACATTACCATTAATTTTCTTATCATATACACAATGCCAATGTTAACCTTAGTCTTTGTGATGATTAATTTTTCTTATGAGTGTAAGTAATTTCTCATACCTCATCTCTCCATTAAATTCAATGCTAGTGCTAAACAATTATTAATATTAATATGTTGTTTACATAATTCGTATTTCTATAAATATATAAACTCAATTGCCAATAAATAAATAGGTCAAATAGAATAAATATATTATTACTACTATTATAAAAACTAAATTTATTAAATAATTATAATATTATTATAACATAGTGACCATCTTATTCATTGGTTTATTATATAATTAAAAATTTAATGTAAGGGTCAACTTACTATGAGAAAATATTATAATGATATTTGTTTATAAAATAAATTAGCATTACATATTAAATTCTTTTATAGTTGTTGATATAATCATTGATAAACAATAAAATAATAAGAGTTTTATAATTTCATTTATCGATAGTCAAAGATCAATTACATTAATTATTAATTATTTATAGAAAATATGAATTATAATAAAAATTTTCGAAAATAACTTGCCCAATTTCAACCTTTCTACCCTTTCCACTATTATTCCCTGGTTCTTAACTGTTCCCAATTCCAGAGCTTCAGTCATCACTCTCTTCCCTCTACTGCTCTCCACCGTTGTTTACCACATATGGACCGAACGTAATACCATAACCTTTAGGAATGAAGCCTTGGCTGAGGAGTGCGTGCTTGCAGGAGTGATCTCCTATGTTAGGGAACTGCTCAGCCTATACACCGAGAGGAGGTAACTTGATTATCTCTTTTTTTTTTACAGGGTTTTGCTCAGTCTTTTCCAGGTCACAGCTTTCGAGGTTTTCTTCGGAGTGTCCCTGCTGGCCATGCCTACCCTTGGAGGTGCATCGCAATTCTTTCTTGGTGGCAGTATTCATCTTGGCCATCCGGGGCCATGCCTACACAATATCATTTCTTTTAGTTTCACCTATGCTTGCTAACTACAGGTTGGATAGTCTTAGTTAGGCTTTCTATTTGACTTTGTATGCTTGGGCTTTGGCTTTGTTTCTTGGTGTTATTGATGTTACTGTAGAGTGGGTTTCAGGTTGCATCTTCCCTTGCTGTAGTGTTTCCTAGATTATTATTGGTTGCCTTGAGGCTCGACTGCATGAGCTTTTTGCGGCTTCGTCTGTAAACTTTTCTGTATATATTTTGTTTATTTATTTAATTCTTCTGATTTACCAAAAAAAAATGTTAATATTACATATTACATATTATTTTATTTTAATATAACTAATGATATATAAATATTAAGTAACCAAAAAAGTAATTTTCTAATACATATTATCCTTAGCCTCTTGTGGTGTAACTTTCTTTGTGGAGAAAGTTAACCATATGTACACTCTATCAATATTTTTAATAGAATTAATCGAGGGGGTTAAGGAAATTTTGGGTAAGTATAAGGACTTCTCACTATATTTATAAAACACATGGGTTTGAGTGGGATTGGTGAAACTATAAAGGGGCTCATGTATCAATATATAATTGTCTTAATAGTTTAAATAAATTACAATTTTATATAAAAAGTTTTGTGTGATAAATAAAAAATGGAAGCAATAGAAAAAGAAGTACAACACTGATATATTCCATTTGGAAAAGGATTAATTGTTCTCTTTTAGCTATCACATTATGCCAAGCCAAGCACCACAACGTGGAGTCACCATCATTCTTATCCATTACTATTTACAGAAAATTCAAAGAGCAAGCAAAACTAATGCAATTAGAATCAGGTTGTTATAAAAAAAATCCAATGGAGAAGCATCCTCCATGTTGTATTTGGTAGTCATCTAATCTCCAAGATGTGGCTATTGTATGACTACATTCTGTCACAATATTAATAAGCATAATAAGCAAGAGCTGCTTCTTGTCTATTGAAAAAGCTCTTTTATAAGTAGCTATATGTTGTTTTCAATACCCTTAAAACACCTAATATTCTTTTCTTCCATATTTCATACATACACAACCAAAATCTACCATTTAGACTACTTTGTTTCCTTTAGTGATGCTCCTATTTGAGGCTAGTCACTCCATAAACTTAACATGGTTGGTTCTTAAAAGGTTAAGATGGCATATAACCATAATGGTACCCCGAATAGAGCTAGAGTAACTACAACAAAAAAAGAGATGTTCTATAGATTCATTTTGACATTTGCATAAGTTGCAAATAGTAGGTAAATTAAGGTAGCTCAAAATATCAAGAGTGGCTAATCTATTCTTTGTAACTAATCACATGAAGAAGGATACTTTTAGTAGTAGATTTCTATTCCATATTGTACTACCCTAAGTCTGCTTCATTCCTTGAGGCTTAAGTAGTTCTCTAGAAGATCAGTTCGTAAATATGCTAAAGGTATGTCTAAGCCATTGATAGTAATCATTTCTTCCTAAATTAGGAGTATATTCAAGTATGATGTGAGCAACTTCAAGGGGAGATTTGACCATTGTTTGGAATTAATCTACATACTCACATTAGAAGAGCTTGGACACCTATTTAAAAAGTTTGGTAATATTTGGAAACTATTAAGAGGCCCGATTTTGCTCCACTTACCAAAGAAGAAGAAAGTTGTTTCAACATTTCCTACTATACCTTTGTGATTTCCAATTAACAGACCCTTAAATTTTAGCAGTAGAGAGAAAAACTACGAGTTTGAGGTTTGTTAATGGTTTTCCATAAACTTTTTTTCCTTCAATAAATAGGTATGGATCCATCTTACCCGCAGAGCATCCTTGTTAGTCAATATCCTCCATATTCTCTTCCTTATAAACACTTTATTACTTAGATTTATAGGAGTGATTACCAATCTCCCTCATTAGTTGGTTTACAAACTTCATCCCAACTTACCTTAGCTTTATATCTACTGCCGTACTTTCAATATGGGAGGAAACATCTCATCATTTCCTTTATTGTTTTTTTCAATCCTTTGGAGAGAAAAATGTGAGATGACCAAAAGATATGAAGCGAATTAACCATATACTTGATCAATTGCAATCTTACTGCATAATGCTTTATATGCCAACCGCTTAGCCTTTTTTGAACCTTTTCAATTAGAGGAAGACACTCTCTAAATTACAGCTTCTTGTTTGGGTGGATCTTTTAATTGGAGCCATGATATTAAGGAAAGCTAACTAGCAACTTATAATATGCCAACAAAACTAATCAAGTGGATTTTATTTTGTAACATCCCGTTATCCTATGTTTAAGGTTAGAACCCTAGAATAGTGTACATAAGAAATTATTGAGAAGTTAGAAAGTGCATTTCATGCTCATGCATTTTATAACATACACACACATTAAAATGAGTATACATGCATTTTTTGACATTTTCCGGGTATAATTAATTTATAAATGTGATTATATTGTGAATTGTGGATTTTTATGTATTGAAAATTATTTTGGAAAGTACAATTATTGATTTAGAATTTTTTGTGGAATTTAGAATATTTTCTGAAATTATGAGTATTTTTGGACTAGAAAAAATGTCAAGTGACAAGATAATTGATAAATGATAGTTGAAATAAGAGTCAAATGGTAGTGCAAATTTTGACAAATGACTTTGGGATTTATTGGTAAGTGTCATTGAAAATTGGGAGACAATTAGAGTAAAAATTGGAGTTGATTGGATTAGTTAAATAAGCGAACCTAGCTTAAACATATAGAGATTGGACTTGTCACTTGTCAAGCCATGTCCTTATCCCACGATTCTCTTTTAACATTAAAAGACCACTTAATTGTTTTGTTTCTTGCTTTCTTCTTCTCTTCGTGGTTTTCTTCTTCACCTTCTTCACGAATTTTCTCACCAATCTCCATTCAAGTTGAACCTAGCTCTCTCATCTTTCACTTGCTACTCTCATCTTATTGTCTTCTTCTTTTTTTCACAAGAAAACCTAAACCTCCTAACCTCCATAATGTTGTACGTGACTTGTATGAGAAGTTAGAGCTTCTTGGTGTTCTTGAAGAGTTTGAAGATTTTGAAGCTAAATCTAGTAAGTTATGCTTTAATCATCATGGGTAGTGTTAAATGAAACTAATATGATGAGTAATTTGAGATAGATGACTTAATCATGAAATTATAAGTGTGAATCATGAGTGATGAAATGTGCATATAAATATCTTATTTCTGCATATGAGATGATTAACCTTTCATAAGTTGTTGTAGAGATGAGTTTGAACTTGAAGGATCATTAAAATGGTCTAGAAAGAAGTACCGAAATTTAGTGATGAATATATCTGTTTTTGGTATTATGATCAAACATAAAATATGATTTGCTTGTGATTGAAATTCAGCTGAAATGGAAGTAAGAATGAAAAGAAAATAATGAGGACATAAGCTAGAAATGATAGACTGAGCAAAAGAGATGAACTAGGATGAAAATGGTGGTGAAGTGTGCTAGAATATGTTAGATGGAGTGTTTTCACTAAACATACATCTGCATTTTGGTTATATCTTGATTTGTAGATATTCAAATGGGATGATTATAAGTTTTGATTAAAGTAGAAACATTTGTCTATATTTTTTATGGAGAAATCAAATTTTAATTTTGTCTTTAAGGGTTTCAAAATTTGTCTTGAAGTTGAGCACAGTGTGTTGTCGTGGTTTGGGAACAGTCCGTAGTGTTTTAGGTATATCTTAAAGAATACTGAACGAAACTACAAGAAATTAGTGTCATTAGAAACGTAAGACATGTGGAAACATTTATTTAGAAGAATGTATTGCCTAATTACTTCTTTTTCCTTTTCGAAATAGCCATCCAAAATTAACCCGAAAATCTATTTTGAGAATAGCCATTAGGTAGTGAATGATCGTGACAGAGAGGAAACCTCAGAGGAGCTTGATCATGATAGAGAGGAAATCTTAGGGACACTTGCATGACATGACAAAGAGGAGATATCATGTTGGACCCTGTTTCTAGAGTCCAACATTGGAATCATAAAACGTGAGCATATTACCCTTTAGGGTTTCAATTTGTAAGGAAAATTTCGCCGTCAATAATGGCGGGTTCGCCGCGGCAAAGTATATGTTTCGCCACGGCGAAGCTAAGGCAATACTTGTTAAGTCAAGAAGGCTTCCTTTCTTCTATTAATTTTGATGAAAGTCAAATAATAATAATCATAGAAGTGTGTGAACTATTTTGATGAATTTATTAAGTGCGCAGATAAATGTAAGTGGCACAAATCATTAATTCAGACGATACTTAAGTAAAATAAGACAGATCAGACGAAGTGCTTAGTCTAAGATGCCAAACGAAGCATATGAATCTATACTAGATGATGTAATTGAAGAATGCACTAGAACGTCAGTTAGTTGGAGTTGGTTACAGGACTCAACTAATAACAGTTTTTGGAAGATTCGACAAGCAGAATTCTCAAGAAGACTGTTGAAGATTTAGGTTATAAATAGTAGTTATAGTCGTAAACAAATATACAATACAAAAAAAGGAGAAAAGAATTCCGATTGTAAGACATACATACTTAGAAAAATTTTGTGCTCAAGTGTTCACATAGTAAAAAATACTCTGAGAAAAGAGAGAAAAGAAAGAAAGAAAGAGAGCAAATACATCTGTAACTTGAAGCTTAAACAATATCTTTTCGAGTGAAAGAAAGGATAAAGCCTGAAAAGGCTAAAGAAGCAGATAAAGAATACTTTGTGAAAGAGACCTGAAGAGACTCTACAAGTGTAGAAATAATACTTGGAACGTTGAAGGATATAGTGAAATCTCAGACGAACTCTGAGGACTGGACATAGCCCAAGGTTAAGGGTGAATCAAGATAAATCGCAGTGTCACTAATTTTTACTGTTGCATTACTCACCAATTTAAGAGAATTGTTTTTGTAATCATCTGAATTTGTAAAGAAAATCAAGAAGATTTTAAAGATTAATATCTAAAACAATTTTACACAGTTCAACCCCTTCTTGTGTATTTTACAAATTATACGTGATTTCTATATTAACAAGAGATTTACTTCAGTTGGTATCAGAGCAAGGTTTCCAATAAATACTGTTACAAAGTGAGGACAAAGATCCATGGCTGAATCGCATGTTTTTATAGCAGAAGGTGCCTCCGTCTCAAGACCCCCTGCATGTAATGTTGAAGACTATCATTATTGGAAGGACAGGATGCGGCTCTTCATAGAATCCACACATATTGATCTTTGGGATATTATTGAAAATGGACCATATATTCCAACAGACAACAAAGGGGATATCTTTTTAAGTTGTGCTCTAAGCAGAAGTGAACATGATAAGGTTCATAGATGCGAATCTGCAAAGGAAATATAGGATACATTAGCCATTGCACATGAAGGCACAAACTAGGTGAAAAAACCCAAGATTAGTATTCTTGTTCATTAATATGAGCTGTTCAAGATGAAAGATGATGAGACTATTGATCAGATGTTTGGACGATTCCAAGCAATTATTAATGGACTTAAAGCTCTGGGGAGAATATACAACAGTCAAGATCATGTCAAAAAGATTCTTAGAAGTCTTTCAAAAAGATGGAGACCCAAAGTAACAACAATACAAGAGGCCAAGGATTTAAGCAAGCTGAAGCTATACGAATTGTTTGGTTCACTAAAAATACATGAAGTAGATGATGCAGAAGATAAACCTAGAAGGGATAAATCTATTGCATTGAAGGCTGGTCAAAAGAATCAGAAGATGCAAAAAAATAGAAGCACATCTTCAAAAGCATTAAAGATAGAAGAAATCAAGAATGATGAAGTTAGTGAATCTGATCAAGACTCAAGTGAAAATGAAGATGAATTATCCTTCATTTCAAGAAAGATTAGAAGGATGTGGAAAAAGAAATCAAGGAGAAATAAAGACTTCTCTTTTAAAAAGAATAGCAAAGACGATTCAAAGAATGAGAAAAGTTCCATCATCTGCTATGAGTGTAATAAACCAGAACATTACAAGTCTGAATGCCCGTTGCTCAAAAGAAAACAAAAGAAAAGTCAAGAAAACGAAAAGAGCATGATGGCAACATGGGAAGATCTGGACTTCTGAATCTGAATCTGACTCAGAAACATTAGAACAAGCAGATATATGCTTAGTAGCTGAAAGGGAATGCGATGATGAGGTAATTTCTAACTTTGATGATCTTCAGGATGCCTATTTAAAATTGTTAGAAGATTCACATGTTATCTTAAAAAAATATAAGTTATTGAAAAAGAAATTTGTTGAAAATTTGAAGAACACAAAATTCTTAGAAGAAGAAAACGTCTGCCTCAAGAAACAAGTAGACGATATGAAAAAAGTAACTGTAGATAGATCTGAGGAAATTAATCAACTAAAACAAAGGATTAATAGTCTTTCAGTAGATTTATTGAAATTTACAAAAAGTATAAAAAGGATGAATAATATGATTGGAAGTTATAGGCATCCAAATGATAAAAGCAGTTTAGGTTTTAATGATAGAAATACTATTCATAATAGTAATGCTCTTCATAATAGGAATTTTGTTCCTAATAGAAAGACAAATAAACAATATTCTTATTATTATTCAAAGAAAAATTGTAAAACTAACCCCAAAAGACCTAAGAAAATATGGGTACTTAAGAAGGATATAATATATACTTCAGATCTCCTTTCTCGGAAGAAGCAACCACCACTAATGGTCCTTGGACAGTGGCTGCTCGCGACATATGACGGGCAAAAGGTCTATGTTACTAGACCTCCAACATAAGCAAGGAGGATTAGTAACTTTTGGAGACAACCAGTAAGGCAAAATAGCTGGGATCGCTAAAATTGGTAAAGATTCCTTTTCGTCTATTGATAATGTTCTACTAGTTGAAGGCTTAAAGCAAAATCTAATTAGTGTAAGTCAATTATGTGATTCTGGTTTTGAAGTATCCTTTAATCAAAATTCTTGTTTAGTCAAAAACAAAGTTTGTTCTATATTCTTTTTTGCCAAGAGATGAAACAACCTCTATAAAATTACTTTAGACGATTTGAAAAGTCAAAATATTTCATGTCTTATATCAAAAGATGATGAAAAACTGATTTGGCACAAAAAGCTAGGTCATGTTAGTATTAAACATATTTCCAAGTTAGTTAGACATGATTTGGTAAGAGGTTTACCAAGGATTAGTTTTAACAAATATTTCTTTTGTTAGAGTTGTCAAAAAAGAAAACAAGTTAAAACATCCTTTTCGTTTAAGAATATTGTAACTTCGTCTAGTCCTCTAGAGTTATTACATATAGATTTGTTTGGTCCAACCAGAACACCATGTTTAGATAGAAAGAAGTATGGTCTCGTAATTGTTGATAACTTCACTAGATTTTGTTGGATATTGTTTTTATCACGTAAAGATGAGTCTTTTAAACGTTTTAAAGTTTTATCCAAAAAGTTACAAAATGAAAAAGGAATGTCTATTGCTGGAATTAGGAGTGATCACGGTGGAGAATTTGAAAATGAAAAATTCAAAATATTTTGTGAAGAGAATGGAATTTTCCATAATTTCTCTACTCCTAGAACTCCTTAACAAAATGGAGTTGTAAAGAGAAAGAACAGGATTCAGGAAATGGCAAGGACTATGCTATGTGAAATGAATCTTCTTAAGTACTTCTGGGCAGAATCTGTGTGTAGCACCCACTTTTACAATGACCCGAACCTGACATCGATGGTGATATTCGAGTTCGTGCACAGTGAAGGTGGCGTACCAGAGCACTCAATCAGTTAGAAATTGGTATACTTTTTTTTTGAAATCACAACACAATATGCGAAAATCGATACTCAAATTGGGCCCTCATTCATTCAAAAACACTTTTAATTAACACAATTTTCAATAGTTACTCGGGCCCTTTCACAAATACAAAACACTTGAGTCATTTCAAAATACAAATTTATACAAAAGTTGTAGAAAAATACAATTCAATACAAAGTAGAGAAATGCAATGCAGACGCGAACTGATCCCGACCTCTATCCCTCACTTGAAAGCTATAGATATACTCCCGTTGGCCTAACAGGGTATTCTTCTGATCCTGAAAAATATTTGCAAATTTTGGGTGAGTTTTGCAAACTCAGTGAGTGACTATCATCGATGACTCACCCAATCACATAACAAATAATTCACATATCATACTTTATTTCACATTCAATACATTTAATCATTCATACTATACATCATAATTCACCTATTTCACATTTCACATTCAAAACACATAAGCATTCATATTATGCATATGCAGTGCATATGAGACTCTCTTTCTATTATGCATATGAGACTCTCTTTCTATTATGCACATAAGACTCTCTTTCTATTATGCATATGCAGTGCACACTTGGTTACTCTATATCATAACTTAATTTCTTGTCATCTCTTTTCTAACTTCCCCTTCATAGCTTAGCAATTTAAACATATGTACACATTTAGGCACATTTCCCATTTACACAATAACCGTAAACATATTACCCATCTAGTTTGCTTGCAAAACTCCAAGTCAAAATTGTCTTTCCCCTTGTTCTTGGGTAGGATTCTCTTAGTTTCCTAAAACAAACCAAATCTCATTCAATATGAATCCACTTAAAAATCCCACAATGAAAAATCACTAAAATTGATTCTAGAACATTTAAACCCACTCATTTTTCTAAACTCCATAAACTAGAATCCTTCCAAAAATCCAAAGATTCAAATGATCATACCTTGATTCTTCACCA
>JANKOE010000008.1:63151954-63170957 GCA_026284465.1 Erythroxylum citrifolium | reverse complement strand
AATTAAATTAATTAAGATAAAATCTAATTAATTAATTAATTAAAATAATTAATCAACATAAAATATTATTAATTAATTAAAGTCTAATTAGTTAATTAAAATATAATTAATTACATGATTAATTAAAATTAATTAATTAAAATGTTAATTAAAATATAATTAAATTTTTTAACATTTTTAACAAACCAACTACTATCAATGATAATGGCAATCATTCCTTCATCTTAACCAACCATCATAATTATAATGATTATATCTATTCTCATTCCTCACTATATTCATTCCTATTCTCATTCCCATTACTCTCTATGAACCAAGCGCCCCCTAAATTATCCCTCCTTTTCTCAACCACAATACTATGGCTCATGCATTAAAAGCTCATAAATAATTCTCGCGGCTCATATAACTCACTCAAAGCTCATTAACCTTTTACAAAAATTAAAAACTTCAATATTATGCATGATTCTTTTTATTATATAGTTTTTCTACTCTAAAATTTTCTCTATTACAAATCTACTACTTACAAACTAAAGTAAGTTCACCTATTGTTAACAAGCAATGTAACAGCCAGTAGAGGTCAATTCCATGAGGAAGCTATGTTAATCTTGCAAAGTCTCCTAAGATATGTAGTCTAAAGAATTAGTGAAGATAATTGACGTTTATATTTTAGGTAATAAGATATAAAATAATACAAGACCTACATAAATAGCCAAAAGAATCAAAACAATGAAAGTAATGAATAAAGAAATTGATGATAATTAATGCTTAGATAAGTACTTTCTCTAGTATCATTTTTTAAATCATGATTTCTATACTGTAAATTTGCACTCTCTTGAGCTACAACTACCTATTCTCCAATTCGTTATTTCATGTCTCTATCAAGTAACATGCATTTAAATGCATTAAGCACTATGAAATTCTACAAAAGGTTTCAACACAATACAAGAAAGATCATACAAGTCTATTAAGAACAAATAATGATCATTTTCAAATATAAATCTCACTTTATAAATCAAATTGAATCAATTCGCTGCAAGATAAATATTAGAATTTTCTCTATCTAAAAATAGAAAATATTTAGCCGCAAACCACATTCAAAATAATGTAAACAATAAAAAACAAATAAATTACGAAAAATAACTATAAAAGAAGATCCTTATGTTTTGAATAGCTTGATTCATTAACATGAGTTTAGATCTTGTTTCCTTAATGAAAAAGACTTCACAATTGACCTTTTGAGGGTTAGAGTACCGCCTAATTGCTAACCCTCACCTTAAAAAAAATGGTTAAATGGTTTAAATATTAAAAGACTATATGGCATTGAAGAATATCAATAAAGAAATATGACCTGAGCTATAGTCATGACACAAACTATGTGCTAATTATTATAGAAATAGGAGGATCCACAGTTTGAGGCCATAAGTGTGCCAAAGAGTGAGTCTTTCCTTTTGAGAAAATAGGAGGATCCATAACCTGAGTGGATAATATAATTGTTCAGATAATATAATTATTCTAAATTAATTGAATCATAAAATCAAGGGTTAATAAGTACTCCTTTAACAATAAATTTAAGAACAAATGTTATGCAATGAAGAAGCAAGCAATTTCCAAGATGGGATAGCTAGGGCATGGAGAATCAACAAAGAAGAGTAGCTAGTAGTTATCTAAAAGATGGTATATGTTGTACAAATAAAATCATGGAGTAATGAAGTAACTATTGTAAAACTAAGAACAATGGAGTGGGTAAAAGGAAAGCCTTTTCTAGTCATTGGAGTTGGTGTTGTGTTGTTTTGGTCATGAATGGTTGATGCACTTGACAAGAAACTTAAAAATGTAATTAAGTGTTAATCCCAAAATGGTGTTTAAATCTTGTGCCAGTTAATTTTGTACACATATTTATCTAGGTCTCACATAAATATGTGGATGGGATTAACTGACACATGTAATTAAGTGTGCAAATCATGATTTATGAATTATACGGTAAAAGACATATTACAAATTTTCTTAGAGTATTCAACACGAAAATTAACCATACGATTTAATCAATTATGCATGCATAAAACTTGATTTATGAATTTTTTGATGGGGGATATTATAGAAATCTAATTATTTTTTTAGTAAAATATACTAATATTGGATCATCATAAAATTAATTTTATGCATTAAAAATTATTTTAAGTTAGAAAACTTTAAAATAGAAAATAATATAGTAATTTATATATTTAAAATCTTCATTTATTTTTATAATTAATATTGTACATCACTATATATTTCTAGCACTAGTGATTTTAAAAATTAAAATTTTCTTAAAATAGTGATTTTAAATATCTAAAAATTTTAAGTAGTATTTAGTTTTAAATAAAACTTATTATTATAGAATAAAAATATAAAATTTGAAGTATATTTTTAAAATGTATGTTGATCTAAGAAGTAATTCAAGAATACAATTTTAACTTATTTATACATAATATAGAAAATTTAAAATGTAAAATAAAATAACAATATTTTTTATATTAAAATATAGTAAATGATATTTAAGTAATATTTAGATATTATATCACTAAAATTGATTGAATAAATTGTCTAACACTCATAGTTGAAAATATGGACCTTGTACAAATGTTTCGTTTTTTTTACCACGTCAGTGTTATTTTATTTTACTTTTTTTAATAGGTAAAGTGGAGTTTAGGCTGTTATGGGCCTAATGGGGTTCTTAAGCTTAATTTCTGAAGTTCTTACGGTCGAATAGGGATGGCAAAAATCGACTTAGCCTTTCGGCCCGATTTTAGCTCAGTTTGAGCGAGCTATTGGTTGATCATGATTTGGCTCGACCTGTAACCTGACTATTCTTTCAAAAATGATTATGATCGGCCTGATCAGATCACGAGCCACAGGCTACGGGCTGGTTCAACCTATGACCTGACTATTCTTTCAAAGGTAACGTTGTTTTTAACTTCTGGCCTGCCAGTAGACCGTCGGGTCACAGGCAAGCCATGGGCCAAGCTAGGGGTCGGGCTGGGCCATTGACAGCCCAAGAGTCGCATTTACTTGCTTTACGTACCTACCAGACTTCTCTGTTTCAACAGTCCAGGAACGTAAGCTGCGTTTTCCCCGTCAACGAAAAGACAAAACATCAATGCTTATGTGTCGTGATTTTCTTTATTTAGAAAGAAATGTTGCTCGATTCCCGAGATACGTTGATTTCTCCGTTTGCCCAACCTGGCTGAATGGTTTCATCGTCCTTCAAGCTCCGCCGATTAAGATGAAACTGATCCAGTTACGTTGAATTGTTGCAACTTTTAAGCTTAACAGGTGAACTTACTTTGGGTATGCGATTGCTTCTGTTCTTTTTGTTTGTTTTCTAATAGTTTCGCGTCCAAAGATCATGAGTTCTGGTCCGTGTAGCTTCTTTGTGACATGATGAGTACGTTCTGTGTGTGTTGGATTTGTGTTATTTCACGTTGTTCTTTATTATGTTGGATGTATCAACTGATCCTTGATTTATTGTAATAGCCAATGCTGATTTATGCTTTCTTTCTTCTTTTCTGTTTTGCCTTTACTTTTTGGTCACTCATTGGGTCCAACCAAAAAAGTAGAGTAATGATCCTAAAGATATTTTTAAATTTGTGGCATGTCAGGAGCTGATCCTGCTCATTGAATCATAGATGTGAGGTGTTATAGTTTCCGTTGTTGACAGCACAGTGATGGTATCCAAAGTTGAGTTTCGAGATAGTGATGATGTTGGAAATTCCAATAATGTTCAGTTGTTGCGTGAATTAGAGGCTGTAAGCAAAGCCCTTTACTTGGATCAAACACCACGAAAGGCCTTGTTTCCATCGTCTTCTGGTGTTCGGTCTAAATCAGTTGAGAGGCCCAGGCTGCTAGAATCAAAATCAAATGTTGACCTATTAGTTTGTAATGGAACTTTCTTGTCAAAGGACAAGAAAACTTCATCCATGTGGAGTTGGAAGAAACCATTTAAAGCACTATCACATATTGGCCGTCAGAAGTTGAATATCTGCTTCATTCTTCATGTGCATTCCATTGAAGGGTTGCCCCCAAGTTTCAATGATTTAACTATGTCTGTGAATTTTAAGAGAAAGGGTGAGGTCATGAGAACAAGCCCATCAAGGGTTGTCAATGGGAATGTTGAGTTTGATGAGACTCTAATGCACACATGTTGTGTATATGGCAGCAGAAATGGTCAGAATTTAGCAAACTACGAAGTTAAGCTTTCACTGATTTATGCTTCCATAATTGGGGCTTCAGGCATTGATTTAGGGAAACATTTGGTGGATCTCACGAGGATGTTACCATTGACATTGGAAGAATTGGCTGGGGAGAAGAGTACTGGCAAGTGGACTACAAGCTTCAAGCTTGCAGGCAAGGCGAAGACTGCTAATCTTAATGTTAGTTTTGGTTTCTCACTGATAAAGCGCAATTTAGTTGGGCCAACAAATGATCCAAGTGTGTCTGATATTCTAGAGTTACCTTATAATAGATCAGGTGCAGTAACCCTTGGAGAAGGTTGTGGAAAGAATAATGACATCGGAAGAATTGGAAGTGTCCCTAGCAATTTGGATCATGGTTTACCCCAGTCCTCTCACACTGTTGATGAAGTGTCACAGCATTTAGGCTTCGAATTGTCTAAGTCAATAAACTTTCTATACCAGAAACTTGATGAAATGAATTTGTGCAACTCAGATGTACTTGAAATTCTATCTGAACATGAGGAGTCAATGAAACCAAAATCTATTAAGGGGTTCGAGGTCTATGAAACCACAGATGAAGATTATGACAATATGGATTTTACTGTCATTGAACAGGGAATAGAAATAACAGAGCAACAGTTAGAGTCAGAAGGTTTTCTTAATGATGCCGAAGATACTACAATTGACACTATGAATCTGAATGAAAGTATTATGGATAGTAACACGTCTTCTGATTTGGGGATAACGTCTGGCTCAGTGGAGAACACTTTGCCAAAGTATAAGGTTATAGTAAATAATTGTGAGCAGGAACAGATCCTTGTTTATAAGGAGCAGGTAGATGGTGAAGATGTGAAGTTGAGTGAGAACTTGTTCATCAGAGAAATTGCCGAGTTGGAATCCCAGCAAGCGATTAGTGAGTTTCTACAGCAAGAGAATCGAATGGAAACTAAATCAGATCACAAGGATAAATTGGTGAAGAGGTCCTTGAGCTTGGATCGAATTACTGAAACTGTGGCAATTGAATTTCTTAATATGCTGGGAATTGAACATACTCCATTTGGTCATGGTTCACAGATTGATCCTGAGTCTCCTAGAGAATGTTTGTTGAGAGAATTTGAAAAGGAAGCTCTAGCTTCTGGGAACTTTGTCTTAGACTATAACGGAAATGCAGAGAGTGAAGTTGATCAAGCTGGGCCTAGTTGTAGAGATCCTGCTGATATATTTGATTTCCCTTCAGTTATTCAGACTGCTAGGGAGGATCACCATGGGTTAAGCCAATTACATGCCAGAAGAAAGACGGCCAAATTGCTTGAGGACTTGGAGACTGAAGCATTAATGAGAAAATGGGGTTTAGACGAGAAGGCCTTCCAGAGTTCTCCACGTTGCTCTGATGGATTTGGAAGTCCAATTGAGCTCCCCCATGATGGGCAGTCTGAATTACCCCAGCTTGGAGATGGCTTTGGATATTTAGTTAAGACAAAGGATGGAGGCTACCTGCGTTCCATGAAGCCTTCTCTTCTTAAGAATTTAAAAAATAGTGGGAACTTAGTAATGCAAGTTTCTTGTCCTGTTGTGGTACCTGCAGAAATGGGTTCAGACATAATGAGTATATTACAGCATTTATCATCAATTGGAGTTGAAAGTCTATGCTTACAAGCAAATAAATTAATGCCTTTGGAGGATGTTACTGGGAAGACCTTACAAGAAATAGCACGGGATGCATCACTTGGAGCTGAAGACCCTGGTAGGTCAGTAATCACAGTACTTCCACCTAATGTTTTAATTTCGTTTAGAAATCAGTCTGTCAAAAGCATATGTAGCTAACTTAACATGTTTCTCTCTCTCTCCACACACAACATATGCATGCGCACAAAGATGCATGCATATTTATATATTGTTTTCCCGTCCAACATAGCTTATTTTCTTGGTTATTAACAGATCATTTCACATTGCTGTTGCAGGCAGTTTCCTGTGACCCTTGAATCATTGCTGAAGCAAAATACATCAAGTGGAAGAAAAGTAAGACTTACTGCTAACAATAAGTTCTTTAACAACTCCAGCCTGAATGGTATTGACCTTGGGTCGGACTATACAACTCTGAAAGAACTTTCTCCTTTAGCAATGGATAAAATTGAAGCAATGTTAATTGAAGGGCTGAAAATCCAATATGGCACATCTGTGGAGGCCCAGTCAAGCATCAGCGCTCTTGGAAAAAACAGTGCCAATCTTGGTTGGTCCCTCAATTCTGAAGGCGGGGTTAAACGGCAAGACAATGACTTTGATGAATTGCTAAATCTTTCTATATCCCTAGATGAGTGGTTAAGGCTTGACGCTGGAGTCATCAGTGATGAAGACTACATGAATGAATACATATTAAGGATCCTCGCAGTGCACCATGCGAAATCCATGGATCCTGTATCTGGGACGTTTAGAAAAGATGAACACAAGGATAAAGCATATGTTATGGAGAATGGCTTATTGGGGGACCACATAACAATAGCTCTTAGGATTCTGCTTAGAGATCCTCTTCGAAATTATGAGCCCGTGGGTGCCTCGATGCTTGCTTTAATTCAAGTGGAGAGGATTCTCCATTCTGCCATGAGATTAAATAACACAATGTCCTTAAGTGGCAACAACAAAAATGAGGATTCTGATTGGATGGGACTTAAAACATTAAGTAACTATGCAGAGGAGAATGAAGTCGTTCATTTGTTTGAAATTACAGGAGTTCATCTTTCAGGTTTGAATACTGAACATAGCAAGAATCATCTTTGGGGTGGCAAATTGCAGCAACAGTCTGGGATCCGCTGGCTTGTTAATAATGGCATGTCCAAGTCCTACAAGCATCCCATTTCAAAATCAAAGGCAATTGTGGTGTCTAATTCACGGCTGATGCCAAAGGGTAAGACTTATGATACCTTATGGAGCATAAGCTCCCATACTAATGGCAGAGGAACTGACATGAAACATTTGGTCAGATTTTCTACTTATATACGAAACCCAGATATTGTATTTACCAAATGAAAGCACGCAAGTTTTTATCTTTGTTGGAGTATTAAAGTCAGTCACGACTGCACATGTTGCTATAAGACCATTGCACAATTTGCGTCATATTACATGTCAATGTGGTGTAGCGTAGCGAGGGTATGCAACACTAATATTTTCTTCTTACTTAGAATATCTTTAACTTGCAAAATGTAATTGTTATCTTCCAGATAGTCAACAATGAAATCCAAACGCATTGCAATCTCAACTTTTATTCTTGTGTTTCATACATATATACTTACCACGTGAGCCTTCGCGACTGAGATCCAAATGTGATCCAAATGTATTGCAATCTCATCTTACTTCATACATATATACTTACCACGTGAGCCTTCCCACTGAGATCCAAATATATTGCAATCTCACCTTTTATTTGTTTTTTGTTGCTTTTCCTTTGGAGAATGGAACTAACTTATGTTCTAAACTCACTTGGAGCTATTTCCTTTTTTATATTATTAATTGCTAACTTACTATCATATTGGTCTTTCACTACTTTCCTCTCCTCGTTTCCATCTTTCATTTCATGATCACTTGATAAGAAATAGACCTAATATGTGTTCTAGGTCTTGTTGGCTTAATAGGAACCTTTGTCACTTAGAGCTGCTTCTTTTTTATTACTATTATTATTAGTTTCCAACTTACTCTCTTATAGGTCTGTTACTACTTTTCTATCTTCCTTTCCTTCCTTTTTTGTTACTCTCTTATAGGTCTGTTCCCATGTAAGATCCAAATATATTGCAATCTCATCCTTTTTTCCTACGTAATTAGACTTAAAACATATGTACTTAACCATATAAGCCTTCTCAAGTAAGATCCAAATATATTGCAATCTCATCTTTTATTAGTGTTTGCTCTCATTTCTTCCCCCTTAAACTCTCTTGCTCACTCTTATAAATCTGTAGTTGATCTTCATAAAATTGTTTTGGTGACAATGAAGCAATATTAATCAATTTCATTCATGGAAAGGAATATTTGTTCTTATATTCGTTATATATGGCTCTCCTATCAAAGGTCCAAAGACGCCATAAAAGAATGTGCCCACTTGTATGGAAACCACGAAACACAATACTTCATCCTTATACCTCTATTTTTTCTTTTTTCAGTAGCTTCTTCTCTCAAGTAAGGCTATCCATCAGTAAGGAAAAAGTAAAAAAGGAAGCATAATTCGCTACGCTGCGGATTTTCTATCATGACAGTCTAGAATCGGATGACGTATCAATGGTAGCATTATCCTAAAAAATTTGGTCTTCGTTGGAAACTTGGGTAAGGAGTGGCTTTTTCTTAGTAAGCAAAGTGGGTTGGATGCAGGTAAGCAGATTTTGCTGTACTATAACGTGAGAAGGCTTGATGTTTATCAAGTCAATCTACTGCTTTAATCTTACCTCTATAGGTGCAACGCTTTGAAACTCAAATTGCACCGGCCGTCAGACTTTTTGTCCTTCCTCTATTCTAGTATAGGAAGAACCAGTTCTATTTATCATCAGTAGCCACCTATTAGATCTCCGATCAAAATCAGGTCAGGTTAGTGACTTCTTATTCATAAATCCACATCACAATATCCCAAAAAATTGCCAACACATTTATACAAGTTTACTTGCACCAAATCGTTCAAAACAGGATGATAAGATTTACTATTAAGCATCAATTCGATTTAAGAAAAAGACAATTAGAATATTAATGAACATGCTGCCCTGAGAATCTGCAGCCGAGTCATCTTTGCATTCAAAATTTAGTATGTCTGCAAAACTGCAATCATTAATTCGTAATGTTCAATAACCAATTCCAAGCTTAAAAAAGCTTTAATCCATCTCATTACTATAGCATACGGTCAAGATAGGAACAAGGGCATAATCCTTTGACTGCCAAGGATTACCTTATTTAATAAAGCAGGCCACGTTTCCAACAGTAAAGAGGCAGAAATGCAAATGCTTGTACATTGGTCTCAAGTAAAATAGTGCTTAACCTAGAACATTAACAAAATGAAAACATCGAGTTTCAATCATGACAGAAAAATGAGTTTTTTTCATGTTGAGAACAAGTCTCCCACAACTTGGTGAGATTATTAGATAAGAAACAGGAAACCGATTCCATGTACTTGGAAAGAGGTTAAAACTAGAATACAGTTTCGTTGAAGTCTTGAGAAACAAGATTAAGCCCCCAATCGCAAGCACAATCCTAACATGGCTGTGTCACGAAGAAACAATCCTGAAAGGATTACACATAACCAGCCAAAGCATGTAAACATAAGTCACATTCATTGTGTGCTTGGAATGACGATCACAGATATTCACAAACTTTGTTGTGGTTGCAAGAAGACCAAACAGACAGTGTCGTAATATGAGATGGAATTGATAACCTGTCATGTGTTCTTGTCATAAGTCAAGATGGATCCATTAGACAAAGAAAGAAAGAAAGAACCACGTATTCTAGCTCAACAAAGCTACCTGTGCAACAAAATATGGGAATTCCACTACCAATTGTTAACTCAACGGTTGAGGTGAACCTAACTCACCACCAAGTTCAAACCCTGTGGATGTAAGAAATTGAGGGCAATTGGCCCCCCCTTGCGTCCTACATAATCAGAAGAAAGTGCCCTTCTTACCCACAAATGAAGATTGGAAAGATTGTTGGGAACAATTGTTGATTAAGTTACAAACCGAGAAATGACAGCTTCTCACTTTGTTAATAACCCATAAACATGTAGCCGAAGATTAACTTACACAACTTGACAGATTATTTTGACAACATAAGTTTCCAGTACATATTATGGCTAAGGTCAGCATCGAGCTTGTACAAATAAAGTGACAATGGTGTACATTTTATCTTCTTGTCCAGGGTGGGAGGGTGGGTGGAGAGCAACTCCCTTCCTTGTTTACTAGTGAACAACCAACAAACAAATGGAGGCTTTGACTCCTTTTCAGCTTTGATAGATTTGAGGAACATTTTCTACAAAATACTTCTGGAATAGAAATGAATGGAGACTTCAACCTCCTATCAGCATTCATACACAAATTGTTCAAGGAAAATAGTGATATCTATTTGGAATGTTGGTTTTTTGCATTCTTAGTCCATTGCTGTCACTACTAGAGAAAGTTAAAGGCATTCTATTAAATGTTTAGAAAATGCAATAATAAGATCTGTGGGAACAACTAGATAAGCAGAAAAAGAAAAATAAAAAAAGTCAGCAAATGGTTTCAATAAAGGGGTACCTCTAGTACACAAAAATGTGATCCTCCATGATGCAATAGTAAAGCATCTTATTCAGTAGTAGCATGACATAAAACCGTATGAATAAGAAACAAAGAGATAAGAAAAACAGTAAGAGCTGAAAATTAAACTTGGCGAAATGGTTCCAATTGGCACACAAATGCAGTACCAGTAACAATAAAGAGAGACGAAAGATCACTAGTGTACACTTCATTTCACTATGTTTCATGACAAACTTTGTCAGGGAGGGGGTGCGGGAATCCCTTAAGCGTGAGAAATTATATTTCTGAAAGGTTTTTGCTTTACCTTTATCCATTGAATAATGATAGTTTCTAACCTTCCCAGAACAAATATTATACTAACGAATCCTAGTTAACCTTTTCTTTTCTTACTCAAATTAGCATTCTGAGAAACTTGCACGATTAGACCGGAATAGGCAAACAATAAAGCTCGAACCAAAACTTGGAGTAAACGAATACATAAACTAAAGCAACAAATCTGCAATGACCAAAAGCAATCACCATACAGTGAACACGTTCATCAGATAACCACAAAGTTATCGAGAAACACCGTCGATTGAGCCCCCCAAATCAGCTGGAGTGAGCTCAGCGTCCAAGAAGCGGCTCAAGTGTTTATCATCCAAATGTTTCTGTAACAAAACCCTGATATTGATTAAAAACCCCAAAGCATCAGAAACAGTAATTTGTATCAGTTAAGACAACATAGATTCTATCATACGTACAGAGAGGCAAGTTCGGTACTTTTGCCACTCAGAAACACATTCCTCTTTGTCCCACTGACCCTTCAAGAACTTTTCCGAATACCACCTATAAAACGAACATATTAGAAAATTTAAGGAACTTGGTTCTGAGTTTTGTGATGGGTTTCCAGTTGTTAAGGAAGTGGAGACAGATAGACCTGTTAAAACAATTGTGGTATGCGGTTCTGAGATGAGCACAAGGAGATGTCGACGAAGAAGATTGTACCTTGGCAATACCCATGCCGCTTTCAAACGATTTTTGGCTTCTTTTTACTTTATACAACCTATAAAGAGTTTTTAAGGACATTGGTGCCCAATTAGCAAATTGATGCCAGAGATGAAACCCTGACAAAAAACCATAAAATTAGCAATTTTTCTCGTCGTAACTTCTGCTCTGAGTTTTTTTTTTTTTTTTGTCTTAGACCAGAATATTTATTGACGGATTCAGTGACTAATCCTCTTACTAGTTTGTAGGCACCTCACAAGGTGGGACAGTTGGCCCAAGGATTTAAGGCTGCTCCATACCCAAAATTAAGGATCGAACCCCTAACTTTTGGTTAAGAATGGATGAGTCCCTACTACTCAACCACACCCCTTAAGTTTTGCTCTAAGTTCTTTCAAATATTAACTTATACGCATTTATGACCTCCAATACGCAAATTTATATACTCAAGGTACTAATTTAGACATTAAGATCGTGTTTTTTAAGACATCAAAAATTGTTGGGAGAACTAAATTCATGAAGCTTTTAAGAAAAAAAAAGGTTCTTTGAGTCTAAAAATGTTCCAAACTACTTTTATCTCAAAAAAAATTAAATAAATGCATTTGTCTCAAAAGATTATATTGAATAAAAAAATCACTCAAATCAAAAATTTCTATCACCACTTAAAATAAAATATTTGAATCAATCAAAAGTTGCAATTGTCTAAATATTTTTAAAGTTAAATAAAAATTGTTGACAGATCTAAATTCATGAAGCTTTTAATAGAGTCTAAAAATGCCCTAAACAACTTTTTTTTGAAAAAATTTAAATAAATGCATTCATCTCAAAAAGTTATATCGAATAAAAAATTATTTAAATTAAATATCTTAATCAAAAGTTATGACCGGTTTTATATCAAAACTTGCATACATTTGATTCAAAACTAGCCTTAAATAATGCTTTAGTGAGAATATCAGCTTCTTGTGATTCACTTGGCATGTAGGACAAACTGATATTCCCACTTTCAATCTCTGTCTTGATGAGATTTCTATCAATCAGAACATGCTTCATACGATTATGTTGTATAGGGTTATGAACAATTGCAATAGTTTATTTACTATCGCTATATAACTTCCTAGGACGCTCTAATGGGAAATTTAAATCTGATAGTAATAAATTAACTCATAAATACCTTGTGCAATTCCCCTAAATTATGCTTCAGCACTACTTCTAGATACAACAGTTTGTTTCTTACTACGCCATGTAACAAGATTTTCCCAAAACTTTGTACAATAACCTGTAGTAGACTTAGCATCTTTAGCATCTTCAACTGACCCTGCCCAATCTGCATCTGCATCTGCAAACCCTTCTATTTCTCATATTTCACTCTTTTTTAACAGAAGACCTTTTCTAGGTGTTCCTTTCAAGTACTTAAGAATTTGATCTACTGCATCTTGATATCTCTTGCTGGGAGCATACATAAATTGACTTACCACTCTAACACTATCAACAATGTCAGGCCTAGTAAGTGATAGGTAGATCAATTTTCCCACCAAACGTTGATAGCTTTCTTTGTTTGTTGGAGGGTCATCTTCAAAAACCTTATGCTTCCAATTCTTTTCTAGTGGTGTGCTTATAGGTCGACAACCTAATTTTCTTATTTCCTTCAATAGATTTAAGGTGTTTTTTCTTTGAGAAATGAAAATGTCTGACTTACTTCTGACTATTTCCATTCCAAGGAAATATTGAAGCTTCCTAAGATCTTTAACTTTGGATTTAGATTTCAGCAGGTTTTTGAGATTTACTATTTCTTCATTATCATCACCTGTGGTCACCATATCATCAACATATACAATCAAGATGGATTTCTTCCCATCTATAGATTTTTGTGTGAATAAAGTATGGTCAACTTGCCCTTGTGTATAACCAAATTAGTTCATAGCAGTGCTAAACCGAGTAAACCAAGCTTTTGGAGACTGTTTTAACCCATAGAGAGATTTTTTAAGTTTACACACGGAACCATTTTTTCTTCAAAACTAAGTGGCAGCTTCATGTAAACTTCTTCTCCAAGAGTTCCATTTAAATATGCATAGTCTAGATTAGTTGCCATAGATAAGAGAACCTGAATAGAATTCAATTTTGCAACAAGTGCAAAGGTTTCTTCATAATCAAGGACGCAGGTTTGTGTATATGCTTGAGCAACCAAACGAGACTTGTACCTCTCTATTCTCCCATTTGAACCGACTTTTATAGTAAAGATCCATTTACATGCTACTAGTTTCTTCCCTTCGGGGATGTCAACTATTTCCCATGTGTCATTTTCTTTCAAGGCCTTCATTTCTTTCATTATTGCAACTTCCCATCTTGAATCTCTCAATGCCTTACATATGTTGGTAGGAATTTTCATATTATTGTATTGAGAGACAAATGCCCTGTACTTGGTAGAAAAGTGGCAATATGACAAATGGTTTGAAACTAGATGTTCAGTACAAGATCTTACCCCTTTTTTGATAGCAATGGGAGCGTCAAGGTCATCAATGTAACAGTACTTTGAGGTAAAACTTTTGATATGAGATCCTCTTCTAGTTCAGATGTTTGGTTTTGCTAAGTAACTTGTGGTCTTCTTGAGTACACAAGTAGTTCACCTTGTTTTTGGGTTTGTTGAGGTGGTTCTCCCTCCTGACTTGAGTCACGTGTGGATGTGTGTTGTAAAGATGGAGGCAAAATCGATGGTGTTGGCAATGAAACAGGTCTAGATATAAAAGGGTCCCAATGGTTTTCTTCACCTAGATTCTTCCCTAAAGAGAAGCATGTAAATAGAAAGGTTGATTTTCAATAAAGGTCACATCATATGACACATATCATTTTTTAAGTATGGATTATAACATTTGTAACCCTTTTGAGTAGGAGAATATCCTAAAAAATACAATTAATAGCTTTTGAATCAAGTTTCCTCGTGTAGGAAGAGTATTTTGAACAAAAATAGAACAACCGAATATTGTAGGAGTGAGAGAATTAAACAATTTGGCATGAGGAAAGTATTTTCTGAGACAACTAATAGGAGTTTGAAAATTTAGAGTTTTAGAAAGAAGCCTATTAATCAAGTAGGAAGCGATTAATACAAAATCACCCCAATAATGGTGTGGAGGTACATAGGTACACGAACTTTGATGAAAAATTTCATTATCAACAAAATAATTTCCCAAAATATGTAAGAAATACTCTCCTTCATTATCTATGCAAAAAATATGGACATTAGACTGGAAAACATTTTTTATCATCTTGTGGAATCGTTGAAAAATAGACCAAACATCATATTTTTCTTTTAGAAGGTAGACCCAAAAAAACCCTTGTGTGGTCATCTATGAAAGTAATGAACCATCTTTTTCCGGTTACATCACTAACTCATGATGCCCCCCAAATATCACTATGAACAAGGTGAAAAGTGTTAAGTCATTTAAAATGCATATATTTTGGACTTAATTTCATTGAGGTGTTGAAATTATTATCCGAATTTAATGGAATTGTTCTATAATTATTTACAGATGGTTTTAACACTATAAGGACAAAAAAAAGACCAAAAAGGCGCAAAAGATGGAAAGAAATCAGAGATTTTCAGATTGGTCGAAATTCAAAGATTAGGCGTGGGCACGCCTAAGGATAGAATCTAAAATCTGCAGATTTTCCAGAATTCGTTTTCAATTAAAACACAACCGTCCAAAATCTTTCTGCCCTCTTTTCAAGATGTCTTCTACCGAAATTGAAACACCACCTAATCTAGACAAAATCAAATCAAGATAATGGAGTGATTCATATGAAATAGGAGGCTTTTGGTGGTTGCCATATATATATATTTGGGTATTAGGGTTAGAAAGGGGGATGATCGTATTCTTACATTAGGAGGCTGCCGTAGGTTACAGGTTAGGTTTAGAATAGGATTTCTTTTCTGCTGTCTTGTTTTGCTACATTATTCAAGTGGTGTTATCGTAGGTTCTGGATTTTGAAGATTGCCACACAACTCTTGTTCTTTTCTTCACGTTTTCTGCACTTCTTAAATAGGATTTACGTAGCTTTTCTTCAAAAGACCAGTATGGAGACTGTTTCTTTTATTATTTCTTTTGATTTCAATTCAAGTATGAGTAGCTAATTTTCTTATCTTGGTTGAGGGATCTATATTATATGTTATTATGGTAAGATTTTCTGGATATTTTTCATATTGTTGATGAACATTGGATAATTTCATATCTGTCTTTTTAATTAAATTTGTTAGTTTCTAGGTGCGCAACTAGAGATTAATTGATTCAATCGCTAGGTTAACAAAATCTGACGTTTAATTTTGGTAACCATAAGTAGCAATTAAGATTAACCCCTCTACGTTAGAGTCGGAAAATTCTAAGAAAGTATCCACTTGATTGATTTCATGTCGTACATGTTTATCACTTGTCATTGATTCTTGATTCTTAATGCTATTATTCAATTTAATCTATGATCGTATCTAGATTATTGTTTAATAAGATTGCTAGAATACATGTTTCTAGTCAATATACTTAAGAGAAATTTCCTCCAATGAATGTTCGTTAATTACAATTTTTGTCAAGGATCTATAATAGCAAGATAACATCGGTGACCCGAAATTAAGGTATTTTCTCATTGATTTTTCAGACTTAATTATTGCTTTCGATTTGTGATTTTTCCTTTGATTTTTATATAATTGTCGTGATCATACAAAACCCCCCTTTTATTTTCATTATTTGTTTTGTTTAAACTAGCTAATCTTTACCGTTAAAAATTTCTCGTGAGAACGATATTCGCTTATCGCACTACATTAATTTGTTTTAACAGAAGTGACTTCTTTTTATATTTGGTTGCAGGCGACAACATCACCAAAAAGGTTTTGACATTTTGTAATCATGAACATGATAATTTTTCTAGGTTGTTTTGCAAGAACGCATGATTCACAAGAAAAAGAGAAAAGATCTTTATTGATGAACAACTTCGGAAACAAATGTTTCATATATGAAACACTAGGATGACCTAAACGTTTATGCGATAAAATCACATCAGAATTAGATAAAGTAGGCAGAGAAAGAGATGAAGGTGTTTTTGGTGTAGGAGAACCAGTTAAGAAATAGAGACCATTTTGTTCTTCAGCATTGACAATCATCTTCTCCTCCTGAAAAATATAATGATTGCACACAAAGGTTACTGCACAATTTTGATCTTTAGTTGACTTGATAATAGAAACAAGATTATATCTTAAAATAGGAACATGAAGTACTTTTTAAAGACAAAACCACTGCAGACAACATCTCCAATTCTAGCCACTAAGGAAGTACTTCGATCTGCTACAAAGACTTGAAAAAAAATAGTGAGTAAACTTGTCATATGATTTGATGCACCAATGTCAATAATCCATCCATTCAAGACATCCTTCTATGATAAAAAAAAGATGACATTGATTGGGTCGGATATTTCGGGCCCAAGTCCAACCTCACAGGCCGATCGATCAGTCTCATCCCATAGGCTAATTTGGGCTTAACCCTCATCCATAGCCCATCAGCATGTGGAAGCCTCCCATGCACGAACGTAAGGGATGCAGAGACTTCAACCTAGCAAGAAATCCTATATAAGGTACCATCTTCTCTTAACAAAGGTATGCCGTCTTAAGCCTAGTTTTTCTCCCTGCACTCTACGAACCCCACCTTCACCAAAAGCCTAACTTGAGCGTCGGAGGGGCTAATCGGGATCTCACCCCCGACGTGCCTTCCTTTGTTTTGCAGGTATCTACACGTGAAGATCATCGCAGAAGTTTGCCTATCAATGGACCCAAACGGCAACGCACCATTCGGCCAGAATCCGGCTGAACCAGACATAATACCTCGATGAATCACGGTTGCCTTGGGTGTTGTGGATGAGGGATCTAGGTTTTTCTGTTGACTAAGAAAGGTCCTTAAGATCTCCATTTCACCTGGTGTAAATGCTGCAGTGCCAGTTTTCTTAGTCTTTACCACAGATTCAGCTACATGGGCAACAAGTTTGCTTCTTCTTTTCCTCCGTGGTTTCCAATCTGGTGGTTTTCCATGGAGATCCCAACAAGTCTCTTTCGTATGAAAAGGCTTATTATAATATTCACACGATGATTTGCTTTCATTTGGCTTCTTAGAAGAGCTTGAACAATTTGTGGCAAGAGCAGAACCTTGTGCATGATCTTCAGTGGCTGGGAGTAGGTTTGTGCTCAGCATCACCTTTTTCCTACTTTCTTCCTACCTTACTTTTGAGAAGGCTTCTCGAAGTGATGGCGAGGGTTTTGTTCCCAAAATTATCCCAAGCACTTCATCTAGATCTTTGTTTAAACCTTGAAGGAAATCAAAAACTCGATCCTTTTCAAGTACTTGATTATAAAGCACTCCATCGTTTGCACACTTCCACAGAATTGTTTAAAATAAATCCATCTCTTGCCAAAGTTCAATTAATCTATTGTAATATTTTATTACAGATTTTGTTCTTTGTTTTGTGTTTCGAAGAGTTGATTGAATTTCAAAATATTGAGAAGTATTTCCAAAATCTGAATACATCTCCTGTGCTGCCCTCCATATTTCGTGTGTTGTCTTGTAGTATAGGTAAGTGCGTCCTGTTTTAGGCTCTATTGAATTTATTAACCAGACCATAACAATAGACTTTTTAGCTTCTCATATCTTAAAACTAGCATCATTCTTAGCTGGAGAAGAGAGTTCACCGGTAAGATAACCTTCTTTGCCTTTCCCTCAAACAACTAACAACATAGATTGGAACCATTCACGAAAATTTGACCCATTCAATTTTTGTTGGGTTATTTGTAGTGAGTGATTTACATCTGATGAAGAAGGAAACGTTACACCACTAGTATTCCTTGAAATAACACTAGAATATTCTTTAGTTGATGGTGGTAGGCTACCTTCAGACATAGCTATGACAGTAGAGGAACAAAAAATTTCAGGTGGCTAGGAAAATTTTGGTGGCTGACAGATTTTAGGTGGCTGGACACCTAGATCTCTGATACCATGAAACAAAGGATTATGTGAATAATCTTTTTTCCCTCCTTTTCATTAATCGTTCTCTACAAATATCCATGTTTTAAAAACCGGATCGGACCGTTCGATCCGACCGAAAAAAGGTTGAACCGGCCAATGGTTCGGTTCGGTTTTACTTAATAACCTCTCTATATAATAAACGGACAGTCCAACCTTTTTCGGTCGAACCGGACCGGTCCGGTCCGGTTTTAAACCCCGGGTATCATCTTCAAAATATGCTACAAACTTCCTTTACACACTCCGGCATCTTCAAAAATCGGTCGACTCAAAACTGGCTTTGCTTTAGGCTATTTCACGACTGGCTCGGTGAGTGAAATTTCAGGAATCGGTTGAGGCTCCTCGGCGACGCGATCAATGCAGGCCGCTGGCAATGGCTGCTTCAGTTTCACAACGATAGATGCGGCGGCTCCGGCGGCTCTGATCCTCCAAACACTAATAGCCGCCGTTAAGAGGGCGACCCAAGTCCACAAGTTGTTAACGACAGTGAGAATTCCGAGACTCGCATAGT